>SNQN01005599.1:29377-43350 GCA_008642245.1 Bassia scoparia | reverse complement strand
CTCAATAGTTCCGAGTATGACCCCACGTATTTTCAACTTTTGTGAGTTCAAAGCATCTTTTCTAAGTCGAAACAATCGCGAGACGCGGTATGTTTCATCACTGATTACTCTTTTGGGGAGACATTTTTAGGTGTCTACAACATCATTTTTATAGGAAAATTGATTTATGTTTTAGCGACTTATGAGGGTGMAAAAATTTAAACAAAATTGGCCTTAGAATCCAAATATAACTATCGATTCAAAGACTTAACGCTAGAAGAATGATGGAAATTGATATGGGAATTAGCTTGAGAGACCTATGATGAAGGGATGAAATTTTATGTTGAGCCAACTCTAGCAAATAACTCTACAGATAGTATTTAATTACAATGATATATCTCAGTCTTCTTATTGTTTTAATTTCTACACTTATGATCATGATGTATTTCTTTGTCCTTACAATGAGACATATTTGATTGCTTATAACTCTTCTCTTCAATCTAACAGGGAAAACATTCATACTGAACCATCTWACGACGTAAATGAACATGTTGATTTAATGGAAGGTCTTTTGATGCAAACGAAAGATTTTATGTTGCAACTTGACAAACTTGCTGAAAGTCAACGTTGTCTGACATAACAAGTTGATTCTCCTCAGCTTTCTAATGAGCAATATATGTTAAATGATGATGGATGGTTTGAGTGTAAGGGTTATAACAATATTGGCTCTAATGAGGATGATTGGAGTGAAAATATGGAGGTATGTATGAATATTCATTAGAATGTTGATCCATTAGTTGAAAAATCAACTAATAAATAATTTAAAACTTTTGGGTATGTACACATTATTTGGTTGAAGCAGTTGTTGTCGAGAGTGAGGTTGTAAGTATACCGTCAAGGTTGAGCATGCTGCTTTATCTTTTCTTGACCCTTTTTCCAACTTTGGATATGGTTCATTCATTAAATTTTATTTATAACTAAGGTAATTTCCATGATCATCTTATTAAGTCAAATTTATCTTAAGAGGAACTAATTAGTAGTTGTAAATTCTCTTCTCTTTCTTCTAATTTTTCTTTTTCTTCTTTTGCTTTTTTATTTTGTAAATCTAACTTTCCTTTTGAGCTAATTAAGATGCTTATGCCCAAGCCATATRTAGTTCTTTGTAACATGTTTGTAGGGGAATTTGACAAGCTACTCAAGGCATTGGATTCTTTTGATTGGTTATTTGGGTAAGAGGTAGAGCTAACAACATTAAACAAGCATTTTGCGGGAGGCAACCCGTAGTTTATTTCTTAATAGTTTAGGAGTAGCATAGTATAGTTGTTATGGTGAGAGAGTGTGAGGGACTAATGAATTCTTTCTAATTAAGTATGCATGTGCAAGTAGTGCATGTACGAGGCATGAACCGACCGGTTTAAGCCTCGTAGCCTCAGCTAAAATGATCGGTTTCGAGGAAAAGGGAATTCAGACGCAAAGTTGAACCTATCGGTTTGATCATCTGTTCGATTTAACCAATCGATTTCGAGGTTATTTACGCGAAAATTYCAAACTTCTCCAAATCTGACAAAAAAWTAGTGTTTTCTGACTAGAAACGACATTCTAAGAAGGACCTACTACATGTAGTGGTTACCACCCTATTTCTGCCAAATTCGGCTAAAAAAAGATCTTTCGAGCTCTTCTTGTTTTCAGTCAGGGAAAAAGCGCAGAAAATGAGTCAGAACTTTCTCCCTCCTTCATTCTTTCCACCATAGATGGATATGCATTTGATTTATTCTCTTGTTGTTACACAGAAGACATTGCAGAGTTCNCTTTCTCCCTCCTTCATTCTTTCCACCATAGATGGATATGCATTTGATTTATTCTCTTGTTGTTACACAGAAGACATTGCAGAGTTCGGCTTAGGGGAGTAATTTGTCAAGCGCATTCTAGTGGTTTGAGGTAAGTTTTTAATGCTTTCTAGAGTTCATTTTATTGCTTTCTTAGGATAGTTGCAAGGTTTGTACCATTCATTACGAGTCGAAGTTTACTTGCAACCAAAAWAATKTATTRCTTTCTTAGATTAGCGTAGACCTTATTGGTGATCTTTCTCTTTTGTACATAGATTCTCTTGAAAAGCATGTCTCTCTGTACCCTATTGTGAAAAAAATTTGATGCTTGTGATGCTTGAATTTGACCTTTGTGATCTTGTAGTTACTTTACTGATTCCTTGATTGATTTGGATTGGCATGACTGAGCTTGATTGTATTACTTGGAACAAGGAAGAATTCTAACATGTGAGATTTGAGCCTTAATGTTTAATTATTCTGATTTCTTTCATGTGTGTTAGTTCCTAGTGTGTCACTGATCTTAATCTTGGCTTGGTACTTGTCTAGTTGGCTATTTAGTCATATGTTGAGCATGATAAGAGGCTTTCATTTGTTAGAAGTTATGCTACATTGTTTAGAAACACTATATTATTCCCTTGATCTCTAATTTTTGAGCCTTATTCCTTTCATTTTGTGATTACCTACATTATAACCCATATTGACCTTATCCGTGTAATCCTAGTTTAGCTTGGGGGAGCATTTGGAAGCAGGGGCGGACCCACATTGGAGCTAATGGGGGCTATAGCACCCCCTCTTTTTTAAAAAAAAAAAATCAGAGAAAAACAAAAAAACTAAAAAAAAAATAAATTAGCGACCGCCAATTTCGGTCGCTAATTACGATTGTTCGGTCGCAAATTAAGAAAAATCGGCCGCAATCTGCGATATTGCGGTAGCTAATTCGTCTAGTCGGTCGCTAATTTTTCCAGTTGCTCTATATTTGGCTCTTCTGCTTTTTTTATGTTGATGTTGAGGATTGTGTGAAATATATATATAATATATATTATAATTATATTATATTATAAATATTAAAATATATTAATATATATTATATTTATTTATATATATATATATATTATATATTATTTGTTATCTCTGTATTTCCTTGTTTTCTCCTTCTCAGCTTCTTATCCTCTCTTATATTCCCTTCATATTATCTTCTTTTTTTCCCCTTTTAATTTGCTTGAACTTCAAGTTGATTGTAATACTTTCTTGATTTTGCTCTTTATTCCTACAAAAATACACAACATATACCAATATCATATTATTATAAGAAATTGCTATAAAAATTAAAAAATGAGATGTAAATAAATCTAAAAATAAAAATGTACTAGTTCATAATAATTAACTAGCATAGAGTGATTAAAAGACTAATAATTAGGGACTAAAAATATAAATTACATCTGACAACAGTCGTCCATTTCACCCAACTACCAAACGACAATCCAAACGACGTATTATATATAGTAACTATCTAACTATTGAACGAAAAAATCCGAATTCCCGACTGTCTCGCAAACACCATCCAATCACCCGACTTATAAATCGAATACACGATGATTGAATTAGCACCCCTAGTTTGAAATTCTATGGGCCGCCACTGTTTGAAGGTTGGTGTGTGTTTAGTGTATGTTATGATGCTCGTGTTGGTGATTATTTGAGGGATCGCGTGTTATACATTTGGTTTACTAGACTTGAAGTATCATAAACATTTTTATATGTATAGTGCAAGGAAAAAAATTGTAGTTATAGTTCCAAAAAAAGAAACACAAAAAAGGAAAAAAAAAATGAAGAAAATAAAAAATTTTGCAAATAAGTTTTATTTATAGTTTTGTTAGTCAGATAGCCTTTGCCAACTTGTATAGTACTCTTAATGTGGATGATCGATGCAGTGGTTTAGTTCTTACAGTAGGATGGTTTTTGGTATTTAGAGTTGGGGTTTCTTGAAGGTTGTGATAGCTTTTTCATTTGGCTATTTGTATGATTGATTTATGCTCCCTTAAGTTAGACTTTTTAGCTCACATATCGCAATTTTATCCTACCCTGTAACCTCAAGCCCATTACAGGCTATAAAAGACCTCACTAGATTAAACATGTGTCCATTTGTGTCTGCCGAGATTAAGTACAATTTGCGACAAGTTTGATAGTGTTATATATAGACACTAAATGTGTCTCCCCAAATGAGTAATCGATGATGAAAACAATACCACGTACTGTCGCGATCGATTTGACTCTGTTAAAAGACGGCAGCCAACTCGTAAAAGCTTTGAACATATGTGAGTAATAATCGGAACCATGAAGCAAGGGTCAAATAAAGTGCAAAAAGTATTAACTTTATTATATATTAATTTTAGAATTTTCATTTTTTAACTCAAAATTTTAAAAATTAAGGTAATATTTTTGTAATAATTCTTATTGGATTTTCTTATTCCTTTCTATGATTTCTTCTCTATCTTTAATTCACCAGTTATTCTTTATATTTATTTTCTCTGATTTTTTCTCAATTTCTAGTGATTTTTTACAATATTTCACAAAGATCAACAAATACGACAAAAATACAAAAAATGCAGAAATACACAAAATACACGAGAAATTACGGGGAATGTTCTCGAATCGATTCTTGGGGAAAGAGGTATCCACATTCAAACAGCAAATACACCCGAATTGCAAGAAGAATTCGCAGAATAATTCGAGAAAATTTTTCAAAACGCTCAAGAAGGTTGTATATACGCTCCTCTTAGAGCGTATATACGCTCCCCTTTTCAGCGTATATATACGCTTAGTTCCTCATACGTGCCTATAAATACATTCTTTGCTTCACTTTCGAAGAGGACTGGACACACGTTCACGGAGCAACATACATTCTGCCTACACTCAACTCTCACTCCCTTACTCATACATTCACCGAGTTCTTGCTGCCTTTCGGTCACTTCGAAGAGCGATATTGAGGTATACCCTCTGAACTACTCAACTTAAAACACTCCATTTCGTTATTTTCTAATTTGATTAAACTATTACGAGTTCTAATTCGATTAACAAGATGTAGGAAACTCGCTCGTTATTTGCTTCTTCTAAATATGTAGGAGTTTCATCATTCTTTATTGTTTTCAATAGCTTTCCAATTTTCATTATTAATTGCAGGCTTGTCATTGCTAACAATTTTCTTGTCATCTTATGCATAGCGACCTTCGTTGACGAATATTTTCACATTTTTATTAACGAATTAACTCTTATTTTGTTCGCAAGTCTCAAGTAGGGATGGCGCGTATGTACATATTACATAGTATTATGCATATTGTATATATTCATCTCGTTTCGTTTATTTTATACCTTGCATCACTTGATGTATTTCTTTTGTTAAATAAGACCGGAAATTATGTAATCACTTTAAGTCAGATTAATCATGGACAATGGCTTTTAGGCACCTTTTTAATTTGACTAATATCAAGTGGATCACCATTTCTAGGCTAGGTAGTTGTTTGTGCAATAATAAGAAACCCATTGTTGTAGTAACTTTTAGGACTAGTGCGCTTAATAAAGTGTTTTGAATATGTAAGTTTGCGTGCATCCAATAATCGTGTTTAATGGAATTTACAACGAGACCGAGTAGGGGCCCGCTACACATGCGGGCGGATTGGGTCAAAGATTCAATGCCGTACCATGTCCCCGACAAGCCACGAACTAGTTACTGGATGCGGACCGTGGGGCCATTGTTTTGGCACCAACGTTGGTGGTCCGGGGTTCCGTGATTACCTTTTTATAGGCACGGTGGCAATCTCCTTACTCGACAACACTTCCACGCCAACTGCCTCACGGTGCGGGTTCCATGGCTCAAGCCCACGACACACAACACACAAGCACAAATCGATGTAGGCCCCAAGCCACCCCCCCCCCCCCCCACCCCCCCCCCCCCACCCCCCCCCCCCCCCCGCGGGGTTGGCACGGTCTACAGTATCACTACAAGAAAATCATTTATCGCAACGAAGTTTTAGCACGACTTTAATTAAAGTTGTTGCTAAATATATATTGTAGCAACGACAATTATTAATCATGCTATATTGAAATATTCCTCCAATACTTAGGCACTCAAATATTAGATTTTTACACGACTCTTCCGTTCTCAATTCCTATACCAATATTCTTAGCGCGGAACTTCCAAATTTATTTAGGATTGTTTTTAGCAACGACTTCTTTTCCGCGTTACTCAGACTTAATTACTCATTTCCCTCTACCAATATCTTAGCGCGGACTTTCAAATTTTTAGGATTGTTTTTAGCAACGACTATTTCCGTTACGATAGGTCCCATCATTTATTGCAACATATCTATCATTGCGTGTATATTTGCAGTTTTATTGTAATGACTTTTATGTTGCAAATGATTTCATGAGTTTTTACAACGACTGTGTCGTTGCAAAAGAGAAAAAAAATGGAAAAGAAATCTTATGTTCTACACCGTACTCTATTTCATTTGTCAAAACATCACTCCATCACACAATCACTCGACTCACGCTTCGCATTGTCACTTTTTTTTCTCACTCCACCATCAACTCCATGGATGACGACGACGACAACTGGCAAGAAGCACCCCTCACTTCACTCTCTTCCTTTTCGTTTCTTATGTTTAGATTTTCAATTTCATTGGTAATGGTGATTAATTATTCTATTTTCAGTTGATTTTTTTATTCTTTATTTATGAAGCCGAAAAACCCTATTCCAAGTTTCTTTATTCTCTCAATTTTAATTATTGTTTCTTTGATATTCAAACTGTTCTACCTCTAATTTATCAATTGATTCTTGTTTTTGTTATTGTTGTTTCTGTTTATTGAGTTTCAAATAGCGAAAGCGGCGAAGTAAAATGGGAGTACATTTTTGCGATTGCTGGGTTCAATGGTATGACATGAGTTCTTTATTACCCTTCATCAATTATATCCTTTTTTATATTTCTTGTTTCAAGTAGTGATTTTTAGGGTTTCTTAAAATTTTATACTATGAATTTCTTATGTAATTAAGTATTTTTGTTTATACCGTGAATCTCTATGTGGTTATATTATGAATATAGTAATACTTGTTTATGGTAATTTCTAGTGTATGTAATTCGGTACTATAACAATCATAGTTTAATAATATTTCAAAAGGGTAATTAATTTATCAGACATCAATGACAAATGACGTACTCCATACAATTTCTTTTTTCATTTGTCTTTACTTTTCATTCAAGCATTTTCACAAACACCTTGTTGGTCCTTTTAATTTTTTATGTAATCTTCAAACTCAACTTCTTCATTCCTATATTTCTACATCTAATCTTTAATCACTTCTCTTACTAAAGAACAAGAAGGTTTATCAACTAGTTTAAGCTCCAAACCAACGTGTGTGATAACGGAGCTTCCACCTAAGGTGAGAAATATGAAGGAGGAACTTCACCATGATATTGTTGCATATGTTTAGGACATATTCTTGTATATGTTTAGGACAAAAGAGAATGTAATAAAATTATGTTTTACTTCTTCAATTTGGCATTTTTGTGGACTGTTTTTTCTTCAGATTTTAGTTCTCGTTGGACGAGTTAATTTCTTAATATATTAAATTTGATCTATAGCAGAGCATTAGTCAACATGCCAGGGAGGATATGGAGACAGGAAGAAGCAAGCTTGATATATTAGTTGACACCCGGGAGGGCTCCGGGCAATCCACAGATGTGTCAACGACAATTGATGATTTTGCAAAATGTACTTCATCTTATATATGTTTTTCAAGAGAACCAATTTTCATAAAGTTCTCGCTGTGTAAAGGTGAGTTACTGGCATGAATAATCTATTTTGTGATCACTTTGTGTCAAATGAGTTTGAGGCCAGGGTTCTCAAGATCATCTGCTTTCTACAATAGGTAACTTATCAGCCATAAAACTTATTTAAATTTAAGGAGATTTTTTCTTATTGTCATTTCTAATTTTTTTAAAGGAAGTTGTTTTCTTCGCTTTAATAATGTATCAACTGAAGGAAATAATGTTGCTTATATTGTCTCAAAGATCAGTGTTAAGATATAGAAAGTCATTTTTTTTTTTTATTTTGCAAGCTCACTCTAAGATATTGTCTAATGTTGATAATTAAGGATGATAATCCCGAGTTTGTATCTTCTTTAATTGTGTCTTTTACACTAACATCTTTGAAACTAAAAATTCGTTATAATCAAACATAGACCAGTTCTTACCTTTTCATGTTTTTACTAGACCTGATCATAGGCCAGGACGGGTTCGGGCTGGGCCCATGTCAGAAATCAAGTCCTAAATTTTGGGCCGGGCCGGGCTTGAAAACGGGCCTGGACCTGCTGCCCAAAGCCCTCCCTAACGGGCTTTTCGAGCCTAACCTTACAGATGCCTATTTGCGCCTATTTGCTCTAGTATTATGTTGTGTAACTATTGGGAAGTTGTTAACTCATCAAAGTATTAAATGAAATTGTAATAATACTACATAAATAAAGCCAAAGTACAAAGTTTTAGCAACCTCAATAAAAACATCAAAGTATCAAACCACAATAAAAGTCCACAAACACTAAATAATTCAAATTTAAGAAGTCTTAACAAGGTGAAATTTTAATCGATAATTTCACAATCATCCTTCTCCACTTCGTCCTCTATTTCATCTTCATCATCTTGAACTAGGGACCAACCTGAAAACAATGAAAAAAAAAGAGTAAATTATGTACCATTCGTCCATTCGTAGTTTGTATAGTAAAGTAGTAAACAATTAATAATACATATATAATTACATAATAGGTGAATTCATATGCTTGTATAATTGCTTAATTAGTAATTACCTAATGCTAAGTCTAATACATAATACATCTCAAAAAATAGTTCACATAAAACAGAAAAAAACAGGACATAAATTCAAGAAAAAATCCAAAAAAAAGGACACAAAACAGACAATCAGAAATAATTCAAGAAAACAAAAAAATTCGCACAACACATGAAAAACAAAAACAAGATATTTCGCACAAAAACAGAAAAAAAATTATAAATAAAAGAAAAAAATTCCAGAAAATTTCACCCAAAATAGAAAAAAAACACAATATCACATTTATAAAAAAAATTGATAATATTTCATATATAAACCAATACACATGAAATATTCATATTGTTCGAATATATAAACTGTAAAGCCAAAAAGTTCATATTTTATTAAAATTGACATAAACAAACAAAGTAGAAAAATTACAATTTTTATGAAAATCAAACATACCTTAAAATGGGAAGAAATGAGAGGGGAAACTAGATTGTCCACAAAGAAAGGAAGCAATGTGGAAGATGAAATGATGAATTTATTTGAGTTAGTATTGTTGATTGAATTTGAAAATGATTTTAAAAAAGGAAGAAATAGGGGTGATTGCTTGAGGCGTGACTGTGGGAGAAAAGAAAATGAAGAATAGGGTTTAGACTTTTAGTGTTTTACGTTTTAGGCTTTAGTGGTTTACAATACTTTAGTTGTTTACTTCTTTTACATTATCTTATTTTTGTGTTAAAATATTTAAAAAACAGGGTCGGGCCGGGCCTCGGCCTCTAACGTGTAACCAAAGCCCGTCCAATAATTTTTCGAGCCAAGAAAAATCTGCCCCAAAGCTCGTTTGCGGGCCAAATCAAGTTGTCCAACGCCCTGTGAATTTCGAGCTAGGCCGGCCAGCGGTGCCCCTTGAAACATTTTGTTTTATTTGTATCTAATATATGTTCAGTTAGTGTTTGTTATGGTAGAGTAAATTATGTTGAGGGAATGTTATTATCATATACTTGGGCCACACTTCTCTTTTCCCTTCCCTATTATGTCGTTACTCTTTATTGTGTTTTGACTTTTGTGTTAGATTTTATGGTGTCCAAATTAAAGACTTAAAATGACACATTTATGAGAGACTAAGTAATGCGTATTACACTTTGGGAAAAAAAATTAGTTACACCTTAATAAACATTCTAGTATTTTTATTCAGTTTAATGTTCAGATTAATGGTATTTATACTCTTTTGTTAGTATTTTTTGGCATAATTAATACTTATACAACTGCAATCACTTTGAAGGAAGCTAGTATTACGTGTAAATACTACGCTTATCCTTTGTCGCTTCGTGCTTGCTTGCTGGTGTGCGGTGTTAATGAGGGTTTTAGTTTCTTTTTCAAAAGAAAAAATTGTATCTGGTTTGCAACGAATGTTCGTGTTAGTAGACGTACCTTTTTTGCAGCAAGTACTTTTTTCGGTTCTTAATTAAATTAACCTTTTGCAATGACATTATTTGTGCTATAATATTTATATCCTTTTTAAATGTTGAGTATAGATCGGTATTTTATAAACAACAACGACAACTTCTTGCAACGACAAAAAGCTGTTTCTTTATTTTCTTTTTGTTAACGCCCATACGCGTGATAATATTTTTCGCGCAACAACCAACTGATTTATAAGGCAACATTTTTTGGTTGCTATATTTAAAAAATGGTTTGCATTTCTTGGTCGACGTGTTAGATTGAGGGCTAATTATTCATTCTTTTCCAAACACGCATGAAGTGTTGTTGAACAAGACGGGAGTGCCTCATCCGTTCTTTCCAGGCTTACAAAAACCTGAATTATGGCACAAATAGCATTTATTGTTGTTCCGGATTTATTATCTGGGATCCTACGATCAGGTTTCTTTTTATTCTCGCCTATCTATTATGAGTAACTTCTTTCTCCTAATTTCCTAAAATCTCTTTGGCTTTGATATTTGGTTTGTGCTTTTAATATGACTTCAGTTCTTGGTTATAGTGCATTGAGGTTGCTTTGGCATCTTTCGCAAATAGGTGATGTTTGTGTTTTTTGGCTTTTAGTTTGATTTTGTTTTTTTGAAGTGAAGACATGTTTGATTGAGGTCTAGGATGAAGTTGCTATTGAAAAGGGCTTTTTACTTTGAGGGAGAAAAGCAAGAGTCTTGGCTTAGAGGAGTCTACGAGATACCCTGCATTTGTTCCTCCAATAAAGGGGCGGGGCCAATGAATAAAAACATATACCACAATGCAAATTCGGTACAATTCTAAGTTACACGCCGCTTTAAACAATACTCTAGATTTCGACAGATATTTGCAAAGCCGAAGCACCTTTTCTTGCGCAAAGCACCCTTAAAAATAAGTTTTAATTTCAAAATGATTTTAACTTATTTTTAGACAATTTTCTAGAATATTTCGGAATTTTTCTGAATTTTTCTAAGCATTTTTGGCAATTGTCGGAATTTTTAGCAATTTAATTAATATTTGCGATAATTAAATAAATTATGAAAATCATTCCAAAATTCACAAAATTTTGACACAATACATTATTTTATACAAGGAATTTTGTTCATATTTTGCTATAATTTTTTACGTCGTGCAAAAATAGTTATGAGTTTCCTAAGCAAAAACGCGCACCCAAGCGAAACGGATCATTTCGGGAGCTTCGGAGCCGCACCCGAGCGTGAGACCCACACGAATATCTCCCCAAATCAATCAGTGATTTTGTGTCAAAATTTCGCGATTAAATAAAATCAAATGATATTTTATTTTGATTTTATATTATATGCAATCTTAAAAAAGGCAAGGGAAATCAGCCAAAAAATGGCAAGATACTGGGAGCAATTGCGCCCAAATTCTTGCCTATTTTGGCTTTGGCCTATAAATATAGGCCGACCCCCCCTCTCATTTGCATCTTTGGACGATAAAAGCTCGGCTATTCTCTCTCTCTCTCTCTCTCTCTCTCTCTCTCTCTCTCTCGTCCATACTCTCTCCCTCTCTTTCAAAAATTCTCAAAGAAACTCTTTAAAATTCAATACACACTCAAAAACATATTCAATACACATTCAAATCAAGAGAGTAAGGCATTCAAGGCACTTGTTCGAGGATTGTTCGACCAAGCATTGTTGCACTTTGCGAGGTGATTTCGATTTCAAATCTAACTATTATTTTTTCCTTTTGTCTTATCTTGGATAGTGATTCGAGGTAAGTCATTTTCTCCTTCCTTCTTGTATATTCTAAGTCTTATTCTTGTACATACTTTCTCCATCACCATTAATCTTGCTAATTAAAGACCTATCAATTAATTGTCGCGCCAATAAGATAATTATGAACAAACGGTTTAGGATCCTTGAATCTTGACGTAATTCAAAGTGACAACAACTAATAGTCTTACATGCATTAATCCATTCGCCTAGTAACAACTAAGGATAAATACGGACATACATGTTGTTCGATATTATAATTGGTTAATTTGCAATGAGACCTAGTAGAGGCCGCTAGATGCGGGGCAGTGTTGTGCACTACTTCGCCCTTACCCTCGTCCCCTAATCAAGATCTRGTGCATGACCTAACATGGAGTCCTTCGCCTTGCATSCACTATGCCGGCAAGACTTAAAATGGGTTTTGCAGCTTCCCGAAAGAAGTAGCAACATCCTCTATTCGATTTTCGAGTTTCTATGACCCCCAATTCCAAGCATACTCACATTATGAAAAATAGCAAGAATTCAATTCTTCGCAGTACGGTGTCTCAACCGAGACTGTACCCCGCGGGGCAGAGGAACCAGACCTAGTCCGGCCTGGTGACGCTCCACGCCCGTATAGTTTTTTGGCGACTTCACTGGGGAGTTCTTTGGGGTTTTAAACCTTATTGAACAAGTGGACGAAACTCGAAAAGTCTTGCGAATTCACCGATGTAACATTGAACATGTGGCGCTAGGCATCTTGCATTACGCGGTACTTAGGTCGTTGGCACTGAGTATTCGCTTTCTAGGTAACACGTCTCATATGGGTGTGTTCTACACTCGAGACAGACTGGGGGGGCTCGCTTAAGATTGGCGCTGGTGCACTACCTATGTAACCAACTCTTAAGTTTGATGCCCATCCCCACCATGACGTGCGGCTGCATTCCCTACAAAGCGGTTAGGACTGGGACTCTTCAAATTAACTGGACCATTAAGCCGTAACTGGACTCCTTAATGGTTTAGACCTCCTTTAATCATCAGAGCGGACCATGGACTCTTAAGAAAAGCCGTAATGGTTTAGACCTCCTTTAATCATCACAGCGGGCTGGATGTGTTAAGGACCGTTCTAAGCCTAGTCATGGGACCCTTTTGGCACCCTTGACTGTACATTGCATCAATTGTGCTGATGTGCTTTATGTGTCTACGTGTGCATATGCAATTCAATCTCTCTCTTCGAGTTTGTGGCCCATGATCCATGTCTATTTCTAGTCCATCCATATTCTATTCAAATTCAAGTCCACTTCAAATTCCACAAATATCCATCTCTATATTCATGGGCCACATCCATAGTCTCACCCCACATTTCAAAATCTTCTCCTCTCCACATCCAAGTCCACATCAAAGGCCCAATGGTGACTCAATGCTAAGTTCGTCTAGTCTAGAGTCCAGTCAAACTCAAGTCTAGTTCGAGTCCAGCCCAAACACCTCAAAACAGACCGAGGTCTTTGTCCAGTCWAGTCCAAACACAATCCCGAGTCCAAATGCAAGTCTAGTGAGTCTATGTACCTTAATCCAGACYAAGGTACTAGTCCATGTCAAGTCTAGCCCAAATTTCAAGTCCAAAAGCTCTTAGTACTTCAAACCAGATCGAGGTACTAGCCGAGTCAAGCCCAACACTCAAGTCAACTTGAGGCTAAGTYTAAGCACCTCAGCCCAGATAGAGGTTCAAGTTAGGTCCAGTCTCAAATCAATGTCGAGTTCAAGTCCAATAAGTTTTGATGCCTCAAACCAAATAGAGGTTCAAGACAAAGTCTAACCCAGAGTCAACTCACAAGTCAAATGGCCTAACCCAAAGCCAACCCACAAGTCAAATAGTCTTCCCAAGAGTAAATTGGAGCTTTTATGGCTTAACCAAACAAGGTTCACAACATCAAGGCGAGCGCAGGCGTTCTAAGGGAGTTCAGACCATTGACCGTGACAAGTTACAAGTTCAAGACAAAGTCCCCTTAGAATGAGTCAACAAGAGTCCCAGTCCTAGCCACAATGTCCCCTTCTTTTCTTCCATTGTTGAGTGTATGTCAATTATGATAGTCTCCATCTCAATAAGCCTCCACACTCTTCAAATTAGACATCACAATAAAATGGACTCCTCACTTCTTAAGTCCAAGTT
>SNQN01005599.1:8496-22764 GCA_008642245.1 Bassia scoparia | reverse complement strand
GTTTTGGCACTACGTTGCCCTTACCTCGTCCCCTAATCCAAACTAGTGCACGACCTAACATGGAGTCCTTCTCCTTGTACGCACTATGCCGACAAGGCTTAAAACGGGTTCCGCAACTTCCCAAAAGAAGTGCGGTGGCAACTTCCTCTATTCGATTTCGAGTTTCTATGACCCCCGATGCCAAGCATACTCACACTATTTAAAATAGCAGGAATTCAATTCTTCGCAATACGATGTCTCAACCGAGACTGTACCCCGAGGGGTAGAGGAACCGGACCCAGTTCGGCCCGGTGACGCCCCACGCCCGTATAGGGAGTTTGATGTGTTGATATGATATAGAGTTTTTCAACTCAATTTCTTGCTAATTTGCAGGGTTTTAACCTTCTTAAGGCTCTCTTTGCTACTAAGATTGTTTGTTTAGTGTTTCGATTAGTTTCAAGTTCTATTCATACTTTTGGATCGCTCTTGGGATGTTTTAGATCACTACAGAGCGTTAGGAGAAGTAGCATGGAGCTTGGATTGAAGCGACAAAGGAATATGATTGTCGCTAAGTATCAGTATTGACACACGTCCATTCTTTTGGTCATACAACACATTTGGCACATCGGATTGATGCGATTCTAATTGAATTGGAAACTAGAATTGAAGATCTTCAAAACGATAGATCATATGCTTATAATAGATGCCAAGAACTCGAGATATGGCTCTTGGAAGATGGACCARTGAAACTGCCTCGACATTGTACTAACGATCAGTTAGGTGGCCGATTTTGGCCATTTAATTTATCTTTTCTTGGGATTATGTGTAAGGCTATTATTGTAATATATTCTAGGCTCGTCTATCTTATCATAGGTTGTATACTAGTATTTTTGGCACGCAATGCGTGCGTGGATTGCATCTTAGTTAATTCATAATCCATCTACCAACATATTCTTCAAAGTTTAAGTAGTTAACCTCTAGTTCTATTGCATCTTAGTTACTTTTACTTTCTTGTGTGTATCAAAAGAAACCCACCGCCTATAGTAGGTGGGTGCCATTTTTTGTGCATCTGATGCATACAGAAACTTATGTAATAGAAAAGGAAATCATAAGATACAAAACATTATTTTTCCTATCTYTATTATATAAAGAGCTCCATATTTTTTGAGTAAATGTAGAAGATAATGTATATTACATTCTTTAGTCATCTCTTTTTAAGGTATTATTTGGTAGAAATATTCGGTATCATGGTCRTACATCTCATCAAAGAATAGACTGCATATTCTATAAAAAAAAAGAGAAGAATAAACTGCATACAAAGTACCACATTAGAATGGTCAAATACTATTAATCAAGAAAACTATCTACAAATTAAAGTACTCCAATACACAAAGCAAAGAACATCGTGTTTCCTCCCTTTTAATATGTTTGCGAATTTGCTATTAAAAGTAAAAATTGAAATAACCTTATTCAATTCATTAGTTTATGAATTTTTGGTGGAGTAAGTAAAGTTGTACTTGAATATGGTAAGTTTTGAATTTATTTTATTGTTGTCAAACTTGGTTTTTGGAAAATGTATTGATTGCTTTTAATTTGAATTGATTGAATTTTAATTTGGTAAATTTATGTTTACATTTAATTTTTTTTGTAATTAATTTTAGGTAAAAGGGTGAAACGGAGATTTCGAAGGGGGGACACCATTGCCCCCCCCCCCCCTCTCAATTATATAATAGAGATAAGGGGTAGAGATCCTAATTTATACTTCATATTATTATTTTCTGAATTACGTTTTCTCTCTAAAAACCCTAGTTTTAGTTTAATTCAATTAATCAATAGTTCATCATTAGTTCTTCAAATATTGCGATTCTTGTATTATACTTAGTCTCTAATCTCCTTTATTCTTTGCTATTAGTTTAATTATGTTTTACCCAATTGCTTTTATTATATTTAATTGCATTATGCTTGAGTAGTTTCCTTTCTAGGGCAATTGGGGATCGACAACAATATAATTAACATGTTTTGGGTTTAATTCAATTCATACTTTGACAATTTATCGAATTCCTATTTGATTGTTCTTCATGTTTTTCAATTAGAGAGTGCACGAATTAATTGCATAATTAGAATTAGTCACGAGTTTCTAGATCTAGTGATTGAAACTTATTAATACAAGATCTACGTTAATAGGTAGAACGAGACTATCTTAGGTTAAGAGATATGGTTAGGAGTAGTTCTATAGTTCATTCGACTCGAGAGAACTTTGTTCCTGTTCGATTGTGCCCTATTATGAATTGTTGATAACCAATAACTGTTGATTTGTTGWTATAGTGAACCATAACCCTATACTTTAGTTTATCATAGTTAATTCATTGGTTTCATTAGTTGTAACTTAAAATAACTGAAACAAAGGACTGTTTACTAATCTAAATGTATGCTTTTAATTAAATAATAATTAATTGTTGCTTCCTCGTGGATTCGACCTTGTTATCACTAGCTACATTAGTTACTTTTAATAGGTTATTTTCTATAGGTACGCGACAAGCCTGTGAAAAGGGCTTTGGGATAGTGGTGGAGTGTTCCGATCTTAGGAGATGGACTGTGGTTTGTCTAGACCCGGATTACCCTTGGAAGCTACATAGTAGCATCTGTCCTGATGCAAAGTGGCTATGAAGAGTATTAAAACCTAGAGCATACCTGCAGAGTTTGGATGATAGGAACCCCTTGGTGAATGTGTAATGGGAAGGAAAGAAGCTAATGGAAGGTGTGAAAGAAAATAATGACATTCTTTGTAAGGCTTTGAATGAATTGCTATGGTCTAGGTATGGGGTTAGGATGCCAATAAGCACTGTATATCTGATGAAAGGATGGTTTCTTGGTGAAATTCATGGCCATCATGACAAGTTTTATGCTTTTTTTCCCAAAATATGATGAGATGATAAGGATGACAAACTTGGTTTAGAGGTAATATGCCAGTGGGTACAAGGCCAMGGACCTGAAAGGCTACTTATATTCTCAAGGATTTTTCATCTCAATAAAAGCTTGTATAAATGGGTTAGTTAATAGCTACAGGTGCCTTTTGGGCGTTAATGGTGCTCATTTGAAGGGCAATTATGGAGGAGTCCTGCTCTTATTTGCAGTTGCTATTTATGGGAATAATGAATTATTTCCATTTGCTTGGGCAATAGTAAGTTCTGAAGATGAAGTAAGTTGGACATTCTTTGTCCACCATTTGAAGAAAATACTTCTTTCATGCAACAGAGGAAATGATTGGTGCATAATATCTAATAGGCATAAGGTAAAAATTTATTTTAAAAAATCTAAGTTTTATCATGTACATTGATGTAACATCTGACATTTACATAGTTTTAACATCTTTGAATTCATGAATAGGGTATTGATGCACCCTTGAACTCTATGTGGCCTGAAACGGGTAGATATGTTGTTGCAAGCATATCTCTAAGAACTTTAAGAATGTTTTCCTATGGCCTTTGATGTATGCGCTTTTCTAGAGAGCTGCAAGAGCAACAAGTACATTTACTTTTATGAAGGCAATGGAAGTCATAGAAGCAACAAATCCATCGATAAGAGTATGACTAGCTAAACTTGGGGATCCAGAGAGGTGGTGCAAACATAATAAATTTGATCCAAAAATTTGTTCAGAGGAGAATAAGACATATTTTGTGTAAAGTTTTAATGCAACCATTTGGAGTGACAAAACTAAGCATGTGTTCAATTTGCTTGAAGGTAAAATCAGTTTGTTGTTTTGGTTTCAATTTTAGAATGTTATTGTTTTGGTATCAATTAACTTTGGTGATTGTTAATTAACTTTGGTTATTGTTAATTGAAGGCATAAGGACCTCGACTATGGTCAGAATGTCCACAAGGAGGAGGAATTGTGAAAGATGTAAAGATGATGAGCCATACCCCAACATTGCAAGACGGCATTAGAAACTGATACATGACTCAAGGATGTGCAAAGMATTTGAGAGTGGTGTAGGTGAGTATGAAATCAGGGATGGCAAGTCCAACCTCTTAGTCAGCCTAAACAAAAGGACTTGTGTATGTGGTGCTCGAAAAATCTTAGGTGTGCCATGTGGAGGTTCAAAAGCAGTTAAGAAGGGGGGGTGAATTGAGTCTTCAATACTCGTAGTAAATTTTTCCTTATTTTCGATTATGTGAGGAACCAGTTGGGTTAGTTCCTATATGCAGCAGAATGTAAAGCAAAGTAATAAACTAGACAYAAGATTTAACGAGGTTTAGCCAACTATAGCCTGCATCCTCCTACCCTATGCTCTTTTATTAATCTACTTCAAAAAATARAAAACACACATCTTACTGTTTCCCTACTCCGGGAACCAATACACCCCACACTCTACGCCGAGTGTACACTCGACTTACACTCGTAAGCCCATTGTGTTTGAACTCAAAAACACTCACCCAGCCTTCAACCCCTCTGTTAAAAGCTTTAACAATATCAATTTCTCTCATTTAATCTCACTTCTAAAAGCTAATAAGAGAATATTTAAACTCTAAGAGTGCCCTTGTATATGACCAATGAAAGGTTTTATGCTTAAGTGTGTATGGCTCTCAAAAATCCTCCTTTTATAATCATGGAGAGACTTTTGGAATATGGACGAGTATGTGAGTATGTGAGTATATATAGGCTATGAATTCATAACCCTAGTGTAGGCGTGTGCCCTTATCGGGCCTTGGCCTATGTCGATTTCGTTCATGGGTTTGAGCCACGAAACTCGCATGTGAGTGCGTTGGGGTGGTGTTGACGAGTGGGGAATCGCCACTGTGCCTATACAAGTTAATTACAGACGCCCGAAACATTGGTGCCAATTCGATKGCCCCACTATCTGATCCATTAACCAAGTCGTGGGTTCGGGGACATGGTACAAAAAGAATCTTTGACCCAATCCGACCACATATAGTGGCCTCTACTCGGTCTCATTGTAATTTCATTCGATCAAATCCATTGAATACACAACAACATAAAAATTTTATCCTTAGGAAGTGTTGTAGCCTTAGAAAACTGTCATGCAAATATCACTACTTAGCCTAATTGTTGTGATTACTTCAAATTAATGAAATTAATAAGGTGCTTAATATCCGTTTGTCCATGATTAATTTGAATTTTATGTGTTTCAACAATTTTYGGTCTTGTTTAAGCAGTCAAAAAGTGTCTCGTACATAAACAATAACGTAATATATATGAGATTATGATTAGTATGCAATAATAGAAAACTCAAAAATATGAATCAAACTTACCTTGATTCGCTATCAATCACAAAAGAAAACAAAGGTTAGTGTATAAAAACTTTGCTTCCAATTGAATCGCTTATCACAACAAAAGAGATTGTTAGCATTGACAATTATGATTAAAACAATTGCAATAAAGCAAAAACGATTGCAAACAGATGAATTTACATGATTGAAATTCAAAAGCGAAAGTACAATGTTAATCAAAATTAATAATAAAAGAAAAGAGAGAGAGAGAGAGAGTTAGATTGATTAGCCTCAGAATTTGTACCCAGATTCACAAAGAAGCGACTGTGAAAGTTGCGACGAACTTGAGAACTTTGGATGTGGTGAATGATTTGTGTTTTTGTGATTGATTTGTGTGTGAGTGAGATTTTTGAGAACTTTGAAGTTCACTTTGTATAATGATTTTCGTTGATGTTTGATTAAGCAYCGAGAGAATGTATTTATAGGCGTTTTGGGAAAAAGATAGATAGAATTAGGAATAAACATACGAAATAACAACTGTATATACAGTCCATGAACTGTATATACGGTTATGTGATCCATATATCGTGCTTAATTTCTAATTTTATCTATCTTTCGTTGGGAATTGCATATCCGTATTTTTGCATCTAATGCTATCCAATTAACCTTTATTCCACTTTTGGATAAACTTGGTTGACAAGATTAATCTTCTAGATATTTTTAATCATTCCAAATTATCTAGATTATCTACGAATTTTCTGAATTCATTTTATTTTTGAATCTCATATGAAAAAAAACTTGTAAAAATCATAGAAATAATGAAAAATCGGAAAAATAATCTAAAAATACTAGGACCTCAGAAAATGAACGAAAAAAAATGCAAATTGGAAATTAGAAAAATAACCTATGAAAAATATTCTAAAAAGTCCTAAAATAAAAAAAGCCAAAAATTAAAATAAATAAAAATAAATACTTTCCGACTGTTTATTGTGCTCTCGGCGTTATGATTTCAAACTCTAGTTATTTGACTTGTGCAAATGATGTGGTTATGGATTTTTTGCAACTTTTGAAATCAAATCTATTTCGAGATGTCGTACTTTCCTTATCGGCGTATTCAATTTGAGAGACATTTTAGTCTATAAAATCTCCCATTTGCTAAGTCTGCATAGAAGCTTGTTCTCTTAAGATGAAAGTCAAAGTTATTTGATTCGGAATAGAGGATAATTAAAGACGTTCTACGATCTAAATTAATCTTTTCGACGGCACCAGCAAAACGATGTTAGATTTACCTGCTAACGTGCGCTAATACAGTTTGTATTCCCTCGAAACGTGGATCCTTGGGCGATCTTTCTCTACGCTGACCTTGGATTTTAGGAGAAAAGATATATAATCAATGAATCTCTTTTCGGTAGCATGAAACGCTCCATAGTTGCCCCTCGGTAAGCAAAACTTTGGGGATATGATAGGTGTGTGTGTGAATTTCTTCGCTAAGGAAAAACTCCGGATATCTCCTTCGTCAAGCATAAGTCACGAGAGCGCAGTGATGTTTGTGAATCCCTTCGATAAGCAAAACCTCCGATGTCTCCCTTCGGCAAAATAAGCTTGGGCGCAAATGATGTGTGTAAATCTCCTCGTAACAATAAACCTCCGGAGATCTCCTTCGGCAGCAAAAGCCTAGGGCGCAATGATGTAGGTGAATCTCTTCGGTAAGCATAAACCTCCGGATATCTCCTTTAGCAAGCATAAGCCTAGGGGCGCCAAAGATGTATGTGAATTCCTTCCGTAATCATAACCTCCGGATCTCCCCCTTTCGCAAGCATAAGCCTAGGGGCGCAAATGATGTGTGTGAATCTCCTTCGGTAAGCATAAACCTCCGGATATCTTCCTTCGACAAGCATAAGCCTAGGGGCGCAAACGACGTGTGTGAATCTCCTTCGGTTAGTAGAAACTTTCGGATGTCTCCCTTCGGCTAGTAGAAGCCTCGGGGAAAATGTGTGTATGTATGTCCTTTAGAAGCGCCTCGTTCCTCATGAAGCCTTCCATACGGCTGACCTTGGCTTTTCAGGAATAATGTTGCGTATAGCAACAATCACGTATAGCAATGAATGTTGTATAGGCGTGTGTAGGATGATTGCAAGTAGTTTTGAACGCCTTATAGACATCTCAAATAAAATGGGCCCTAGCCTCGTGTAGAGGTGGTGCAATGTGCAATGTGCAATGTGTAATGTGCAGTGTGTTTTCATAGTGTGTTTGTGCAATGTGCTTGCATAGTGTGTTTGTGCAATAATGTGTATGCATGATATTTGCATGTATGTATGATAGTGTTTATGTAGTGTATGCAATGACAATGTGTGTAATGTAAGTCTATCCTAATACATGAAATCCAAGGAAATAGACTAATGTTAAGATGTTTTAAAAGTGTGAGATGAAGTCATCTCAAGCCCCCATTCGAATGATGCTTGTGATCGCGAGTGAGCCCCCAACCCATGAGGTATTCGGTGGGTGAGCCCCCATCTTTGCCAAGCTTGTGAGCTTGCTTGGCTACATTGAGGTTCAGGTTTRTGTCATGGGTAAGGGTTCATGATGTTAGGCAAGGCAAGAAAAGTTTGTGGAGTCTTAAGGTTTCGGGTTGTAATTTGGAGTTGCCAGAATCGATTACTTGAGTTGATCCCCTATGTGAGGAGAGAGCAAGGGGAAATGCAAAATGCTTTGATGTGATGCTTCGAGGAGAAAGCATGGAAAATGTTGTAATGTGATACCCTAAGGAAGAGTTAAGGAGAGTCCCTCAAGGTGTGTGAAAGAATAGGCTAAAGGTTTGAGAAAAGACAGGGCTAGAATTTGTGACTAGAGGTGAGTGAATGGGGAATTGAAGTGATTAGCTACATGATGTTGGTTCAAGCTCAAGTCTATGTCGATTTCTATACTAGAAATTCGTACTACCACCATTGAGGGAGTCAAACTAACTAGAAGAGTGGACTTCAGAATGTCATTTGTTATTGAGTCGGACCTCGAGGAGAGGCTTCCTACGTATCCTTTTGGAATCAGACCATCGTAGTTATTGTTTGTGATCTGGACAATGCCTCATGTGAGAGGGCTTTTGTAGATGTAATGTGAGGCTATATATGGTTAAGGGTTAAGAAAGAAAGGGAAAAGGCTTAAAGTTCCCAATGTAGCCCCATGGTGCGTAGTGTTCTTTTTTTATTTTTGCATTTGAACTTGGATTTTGAATTGATCAATTTTGATTTTGATTTTGATTTTTCTTTTCATTTTTTGCACTTTGAATCTTACTTGTCTTTGTACATGTCGCGCCATTTAATTTCCCAAGGGTAAGGTAGATATGCGTGATGAAAGAAAGATAGGCTTCGTGAAAGTTTTTATGGCTCAAAGGGGTTGCAAGGGATTGAATGAATACAAATGATGGGAAAGGAATGATTTTTTATGGAGTTTGAGAAAGATGGCCTCTCTTTGAAATGTCCACTAGTTAATTTTGATTCTGAGATCCACTCTTCCAGTTAGTTTGGTTCCATTAAAGTTCGTAGTATAAACTATATGGAGGCTAGAAAAAGAATGAAAAAATGAATTTTTTATTGATTCAAATGAATTCATTAYAAGAATGCTAAATGTAGAAATAAATCCTAATCCTAACGACATAGACTCGAAAAAGAAAAAAGACATGACAAACAGTGTAGGTGGAAGGACACTCCGACTCAATCCTACAGTTGGAATTCGAACGAACTCTTTTTTACCATTGGGTAGTCTCYTTAAGAAGATCGTCCTCTATGACTATTCTAATGTTGTAAAACTTTGTGAAAGTGGTGAGGCCTCRATACTTTAGATGATCTTTGTACTTTGGTTGAAGGGCGTCAATGAAGGTTTTGACCATCTCTTCTTTAGTGGAAGCGGAGACTAGTGTGGCAGCAACTTCTCTCCATCTAGCTAGATAGGTGGTGAACCCTTATTTCTCCCCTTGCATAAGGATCTTGAGCTCATAGAAGGAAGTTGGGTTTGAATGTAACCCTTATATCGCGTCATGAATGCACAGGCGATGCCTTCCCAAGTAACCGTTTCTTTCTCAGGAAGTGAGAAGAACCATTTTTGGCTTATTGGTTCCAAAGAGAGGGAAAAGATCATTGGAAAAACGTTAGGGTCGATTCCTTTGATTGACGTGGTGGTCTTGAATCCCTTGAGATGGAATCGGGGGTCAGCGGTTGGTTTGAACTTGGGTATGTCTTCGGCTGAAAATGTCTTGGGTAGTTTGGAAGAAAGGCTAGGATCAAGTGTACGTGAGTCCTCGTGAAAGGTRGTGGGGTCTATGGATCGCCTTTTCAACTAGCTTGGCCAAGGAAGAACTCGAGGTTCGTTCCATGTCATTGATTTTAGTTTGAAGTGCTTGCATGGAGTCGGTTAACTCTTGAACTTGGYCGAAAAGTTTTTGTATATGTTCTTTGACAAAGTCCACTCTAAGGTGATGGGCCTGGTGGTGTTGGAAGTTGGGAAGTTTGGTTTGATACGATGGATTGGGCTTGGGGCTCAAACAGACAGTTTTTAGGACCGAGCAAGGTCTATGTTGACAACTTCACGCGTTTTAGAAAGAATTAGATCCTTAGTAAATTTTCTTGGTCTTTAGAGAATGCAAATGCGAATGCATGTCCTAATTTCATGTTCATCTTTCCTAAAATGTATGTATGATGAATGCAAGGCACCCTTCCTTTTTTGTTTTTGAAAATGAAAACTGTTTTYGTTTATTTTGTTTTGTTTTTTTATTTTTTATTTTTTATTTTGAAAGGGCACCGATTGACATGAAAATGTATGATATGTAAGTGTGATTGGGATTGTGTGATGTGGACTAAAACATGACCATGGTCTATGTGAAAGTGATTGTGAATGTGGGTCAAGAACGATTACTAGGGCCCATACTATGTACACATATACAATATGACTACACGTCGACTATGGTCGGTTTGGTTAAGTCGAAAAGGTACCATGCCTAAAAGTAGAGCTTGGTCCAAATTTCACCACTAACATTAGCGAAGTATAACCAAGTTACCTCTTATGTACACGCATCAAGTAACACGTGCACACGCGGCATGGACGGGATAGGACTTGCCTTAGCCAGATGATTAATTACCCATTTGCACCACAGTAGTTTCCCCCCTTAAGGCGATCTCAAGTATAAAAACATACACATATGAGACCATGGATCCTAAGGCGTGACCCTATTCGAAAGGGCCACATRCAATATGCATAATTCACTCAAAAAGATGTATGGAATTACGAGACTTTCAAGTCTGTCCACTTCACCTAACGGTGATGTAACCAATGAAGTTTGCCACTGTTGGCGTGTGACCTTATCGGGCTCTGGCCTACTCGAATTTCGTTCGTGGGCATGAGCCACGGATCCCGTCGGTGTGCGTTAGGGTAGTGTTGTCGTGCAAAATTGCACCGTGCCTTAAAGGTTAATCACGGACGCCCAGAAATATTGGTGTCAATTCAATGGCCCACTATTTGATCCATTAACTAAAGTCGTGGTGTCAAGGACATGTATGAAAAGAATCTTTGACCATCCTCCTGCATGTAGCGGCCTCTACTCGAAACTAAATGTAAATTTCATTCGATCAATCCATTGAATACACAACAACTTAGCATTTATCCTCAGGAACGCTCTTAGCTTAGAAATCTATTAAAAAAGCGAGTTTCCATCATGAATATCACTAATAGCCTATTGTTGTGATCATTTCAAATTAATCAATATTAATAAGGTTTATACTCGTTTTTTCCATGTTAATTTGAATTTAATGTGTTTTAACAATTTCTGGTCTTGTTAAGGCAGTCAAAAAGTGTCTCATGATAAACAATAACAAATATATATGCGATGATATTTAGTATGCAATAATAGAAAACTAAAATATATGGATCAAACTTACCTTACATCGCTATCAATCACAAAAGAAAACTAAGGTTAGTGTATCAAAACTTTGTTTCCAATTGAATCGCTTATCACAACAAAAGAGATTATTACCATTGACAATTATGATTAAAACAATTGCAATAAAGTGAAAACGATTGAAAAACGAATGAATTTACATGATTGAAATTCAAAGGAGAAAGTATAACATTAATAAAAATTAATAATAAAAGAATAGAGAGAGAGTTAGATTGAATAGCCTCATAATTTGTACCTAGATTCGAAAAGAAGCGACTCCGAAAGTTGCGACGAACTTGAGAACTTTGGATGTAGTGAATGATTTTTTTTTTTGGGATTGATTTGTGTGTGAGAGAGATTTTTGAGAGATTTGAATTGCACTTTGTATAATGATTTTCGTTGATGTTTGATTAAACACCGAGAGAATGTATTTATTGGCGTTTTGGAAAWAAGATAGATAGAATTTGGATTAAACATACAGAATAGCAATCGTATATACAGTCTAGGAACAGTATATACGGTTATGTCATACATATATACGGTCAATCTGATCGTATAAATGGTCATCACAACCGTATTTACGGTCACTTAGATCGTATGTACAGTCGATTGCACCGTATATACGGTTGTGGATGACATGGCTTGCCACGTCAGCGATTTGTGCTTAATTTCTAAATTTATCTGTCTTTGGTTTGGGAATTAATATTCGTGTTTTTGCATCTAAACTGCTATCCAATTAACCTTTATTCACTTTTGGATAAACTTGGTGGACAAGATTAATTTCCTAGAATATTCCAGATCATTCTCGAATTATCTGGATTTATCTACGAATTTTTGAATTCATTTATTTTTGAAAATMATTTAAAAAAACTTGAAAAAATCATGGAAAATCAAAGAAAAATCAGAAAAATAATCAAAAAATACTGGCAAACTAAGCAAAATGAAAAGAATAAAATGAAAAGTGGAAATTAGAAAAATAACCTACGAAAAATATTCTTCAAAATCCTAAAAATAAAGAAAAAAGCCCAAAAATTAAAATAAATAAAAATAAATATTTTTCGACTGCTATTGTGCTCTCGGCGTAAGATTTCAAACTCAACTTTAATTCGACTTGTGCAAATGGATGTGGTTGATGGATTTTGTTGCAACTTGCGAAATCAAATCTCTTACGAGATGTCATACTTTTCCTCATTAGCTATTCAATTTGGGCAGACATTTTTAGGTGTYTACACGGACTACACCTAGTTTCCTAAAATCACACAAACTTGATCTACAAGCAATTATGTGATTTTAGGAAAGTATATATCTTATTCGGTTTTATCACAAGAATAAAATCGAATAAGATAATTACTCTTAGAATTATAATATCCAAAATATATTCACCTATTTATCCATCTACTAGAATATTTTATAAAACAGACCTTGAAGAAATATTTACGAAATATTTTTCAAAGCAAGTAGCTAAGATATTTCAAATAGTGAACCTGGTTTTTCATCCTGGTTCCCTACTTTGAGTATGTTATGARTTATGTTCCAAAATTTGTACCAGAATTCACAATATAACTCAAAACACTTGTAAGCACTTATATCACCCAAACATACAAGTCATACTACGGAGCACATTACATGAAAAACCTAATTAAGCATTAAAGTATAAAACTTCTTTTTTCATGTAATCTTCAAAACTTGAGACTTCYTTGAATATTTTCAATAATGAACAATGCTTCTTTCTTCGAATGTCTCCGAAAAGCCTCCATGAACCAAGTCTTATAATCAACTCAATTACTGCACATGTAACATGGTTAATGCACAATAAAGAGTATGTGACTATTTTCCAACATAACAGTCGAGGGAACAGTTCCTACTAGTTCCTCACTAGTACATCGAATTTTACATAGTCAATTATTCCCTGCATATAGAAAAGTTAGTTCGATAGATAATACATATGAGTAATAACTTATCTAAGGAAACAGCGTACTAATGACAGTTGGTTCCCTACCAACTATATTCACACTTATATTGTCCTATTTCCTGTTCAGTGTTTATGTTTGTCATCATGCAAAACCTAAGGGACTCAACAAATTCCCCTTTTGATAATGACAAACTATTCCAAGTTACCTACAACCAATAAGTTAGAAACAGAAAACCTCAATGAGTACTCAAAGGTTTTGAGCACTACGAGCAGGCTCAAGACTCAAATGAACAAGTTAGTTAAACTAGCTAGTTCCTACTAGAAGAAAAATTTTAGAAAAATAAATTGACTCCCCTTTTGGCATCATTAAAAAGTACTATCAAGTAATAGTTTAGTGCAAAAATTGTTAAATGTGCTCATCCATACAGTGGCATCAACCACCATTCAAGTATCATGATGCAAGAAAAGATTAGTCGAGGCAATTCATACCATAGCAAAGTTAATAGTCCATACAAAGCAGCAAAGTTCAACCAAAAGAACTCATATCCACATAGAAAGAATGTTCATGGATAGGGTGAGAATTATACAAACCAACATAATCAGTTACTTTAGAATAAATTAAAGGAGAGGGGAAACGAGAACATAAAACARCATCACTCCTCAAACTCTTCCTCCTCCTCGTCATTCTCAACATCTTCATCTTCGGGTTCATCATCATCATCATTTGTTTCCTCTTCAACCCCTTCATCTTCATCAACATCCTCTACATGTTCTCCTTCAACATCCTGCTACTTGGTTTCCTTAGTATGCACTGGTTCCGCAACATTTGTAACCACCAAACTCGTAGCAACGGTAGGAGCAGATACCTGTGCTTGTGGAGGAACAACACCAATACCTAAAGCAATCCGGAAGAGTAAAAAGTAGCAATTGAGTTTCAGCCAACTCCTATTCCATTTGCTCCACCTTAGTGTTGAACGATGTTGACAGCCCCTAAACCAACTTCATAATCTTCTCAAGTGTACCCTTCTGGTTCTCCAATCTCTCCAGAACCACATCCTAAACTGCTGGTTCCTCCACMTTCTTCTTTTCTTCTTTAATGGGGGTTTCACCACCTCCACTGGTTCCTCAACTTTAAAGCGCAACACATCAGAACTAATATCCAGACCCTTTTGCTTAAGAATGGCTTTGGTAAACATAATGACAAGCACAATAGATCCACTCAAAG
>SNQN01005598.1:0-29184 GCA_008642245.1 Bassia scoparia | reverse complement strand
GATTGTTGTTTTCCTATATTACTATTTACTAGCTAGTAACCAGTATGATTGCGTGTGCTAATAAGAAATACTATATGATGTTGACACTTAATTTACTTTTTCCTAGTCTTCAAGTAATGTTGAAATTTATTGTGGTCAGATTATCTTTATTCTGATTTTGGTGGTTGGTGTCTTTGACACCATTATATGTATGCATTAAAATGTTCCGCTTTTCATGTATAAAGGTTAATTATACTGGTATTCAAATATGACTATATTGTATTATATTTTACACTAGTGTAGGTATAGGTATAAGGAATTTTAGCTCATTTTGGGACATTGTATAAACCAGGACAATGAATCATTCATATATTAAAAACATTAGGGAGTGTCATGAATAATTGGACCTCGAGAGCTAGGCAAGTGATAGTGTATTTCGAAAAAGAAAAACTTTCAAAGGGTACATGTTACTTCTAGTCTACTACATAAACATAGATTTAATGATAAAGTTGTACACGGTGATATTGTACTGATCGTATAGTTTATCTAACATTGAAAATATATGTGGAGATTAAATATTATTTGTTGCAGATAAATGATACTCGAGGGAGTTAGTTTAACACCAATGGTGGATGAATAAATATGGTAAGCCATTTTCTTGTTAGGTTATTGTTTTGAGTTTTTGATTAGTTTTGATCAATAATTGAGTCCTATCATTAGAGAGTTATAGTCCCTCTTTTCGGAGTCTTTAGTCTTTCCAAAGGATATTTTGTGTTGTGTCGTCATGACAATTTCGTAGTGGTGTTTCTTTTTGTTGGTGAAAAGTAGTAGGGAAGATGATGATCATTAAAAAGGTATGCGTTAAATAAGATACATTCTCTGTTCAGACATTTATAAACAGTTGTGAGAGTGTCGATCTGTCCGTAAGATGCACGACGTGATGTTAACGAGAATTTGATCTTGATACATTCCAGGAGATGCGCTACGAGTATGTTTTTTTTTTTTTTTTTTTGTTTGTTGGATGTGAAACTTGTTTTCGTACATTATATCTTATTAATTAATGTACTCGGATGAAGATGCCGTAGATTTTACTATAATTATGAAATATAATAATTTCTTGTAAAAAAAAAACACAACCACATGGTCACAATGGGTTTTAACCACGAATACGCTTGGACCATATGTATGTGATACTATATGGTCAGTAAAGATAAAATTTGGGTTAAGAAATTGGTTCAATGATTATTAATGATTAAGATGAATTCTGAATTATTTGAGGAGGGAGAAAGTGGAGAAGTGAACATTTGACAGCAGACAGTGCGGTGAGAAGGAAGAAGAAGATGAAAGAGAGGTAGCCGAGAACAACGGCGGCAGTACTTTTGCGACAAAACTTGTCAAAGTGGTCGCAAATTGGCATCCAACCTGCATGATCATACCCAAATTGTCCCACGTACCCTATTGCTGTTGCTGCTGCACACCCTGCTAACATTATRGACATTGTCACCTGCATTTTCATTTTCATTTTCCCCCGATTAAATCACTTACTCGTATGTTAGCCAGCCCACCAAAAGTCAATGAAATATACATTCCTAAATCCTAAATTGTCTAAATTACAAGTTGMCAATTATATTCATTATTCAAGGGGAAAGGCCAAAGGGATASRTCWGTGGTAAGCTCCCTTGCCCGTGACTCTAAGGTCACGGGTTCGAGCCTTGCACCAGCGTTATGCTGGGGATTTCCCTGTTGTACAGTTCTCGAGACAAGATATGTGCAGAGATCCATCCGTTTACCTTACCGTGCAAAAAAAATTATATTCAAGGGCAAAAAACATCTTTGTTTCCTTTCAAAACACATAAAATTAAAAAGGCTAAACTTTTGAATACATACCAGATCATGGAAGAAAAATAACAAGTGATGGTTGGTTTTGGATGGTGGCCTTCGCTGGAGGGCTAAACTTAGGCCCAAGGAAAGAAATGAACACACACTTGCAATTGTTGTAGTAGCTGCAAAAAACCTGCACACAAAAAGATGTACAGAGTACGTTAATTAAAAGAAARATAAGTGTTACCCAAATGTCTAGAATAAATGTGTCAAATAACTAAATAAAAATCTTTTATGACACTTTTTGTGTCAKGTTTACATGTATCATATATTAGACTAATAGTTAAGTTTTACTATGGACTTGTTATTATATGGAGTACTACCATACTTACATTTATATATTATTGTCACCACAATGTAGTAAAGTGGCTAAGAGAATCATACATGATATTTTTTCTGTGTTTTTATATACATGCACCCATTTGATTTTTACATACGCCGAGTTACAAGTTACAACTTTAACCATAACTATATGTAATTCTATTAATAATGTTTATAAAATGTTGAAAATTATTCTAAAAGAGTACATGTAGTCAAATCCAAATATCCAATGATATCATAATTGATTCATGCATGCAGGACAGAATGTATGAAAAGTGAATAATAACAAGTAATATATACTTGAAAGCAGAAGAGTAGGTGTATTTTGCATCCATTTGAATGCCAAAAACAAGGGTAGTTTGATTGGAAGTGAATATAATGCAGGTTGCAGCAATTGAAGTGGCAAGTGCTGATGCTCTAAGCACAATTTGACTCAAATCAACCATCTTTTGCCCNTTTATACTCATCAGGAAATTATCCTCTTGTTTGCCTTCTTCATATGATTGCATTGTGAATTAAATGATGTTAGATTTGAAGAAAATGAGAGGAATTGAGAAAGGAGGCAAAGTGGGTGGTGTATGTAGTGATGAGAAGTGGAGGAAGAGAAAAGAGACACAATCACACAATATGATTCAATGCTTATATAGAAGAAGTAAGAATAATGGATGCATTAAAAATAAGTGAAAATTTTGAACATATATAATTGAATATTTGAATGAGGGTAGTAATGGAAGTGAGGGGTAAGAGTGGTGTTAAAATTAGTGAATAATAAGGAGCTCAAGTAAATAAAGATTATTGCTAGATGTGTAATTCAACTGAAGAGAGGAGAATTTTGTTGGGTTGCCAATTTTTTGTGACTTATTGATGTGATTGTAACTTGCCTATTTGGGGAAATTACAAGTGCTCCCTATTTTATTTGACAAAAGAAGCTGTTTGTTGCCATTATTTGGTTGCAASTTTTCGTTATTTGTATGCCTTTTCAATAGTTGATGGATGAATATATGACATTTCTSAAAGTTTAGTTGATGTATCAATACGAGAAATAATCAACCTCACATAATATAAGYGATTTAAATCTTCATTATTCATAACACAAATGATTCTATGTAGAGCTGATCAACTTGGCRCGYARCGAAAAAGTGTGGGRTTTGGACAACATTTTTGGGCCCGACCCAATTTTTTTGGGTGGATTTTGTGAATGAAAATTCATGCAATTTAGTTTTTTTTMMGGGGGYCTTGMCCTGAAAAAACCCATTCTAATATTTRGAGATTTGGGTAACAATTTTAGGTCCGAATTCAAGTCTYACTCGACTATAGGGCCCAAATTTTTATGTTAAGCTCAGCCCGYACCCYYCCCATYATCACCTCTAATTTGATGTACAATTCTTCCATCATATTTACTCCTTTTCTCTTTATATATTATGCTCTCATAATTTTTTGGTCAAATGTTAGAGACAATCAAATAGGGTACAAAATTGTCCATATGTAAAAATTAAAATTAAGCTTTCACGCTGTGTGAGGTTGATCTTTCCTCATACAATGATACAGAAATACCTAATTCAACCACTCAATTAAAGCATTAATATAAAAAGAATTCATTGACAAGAATGAAAAATAATCTTAATATTACACAAATTCATCAACAAATAAATATCCCCAAGGGTTAACTAAAAATTTCTTAATGTAAAAACGATTTACATTATTCTAAAGGACGTCCCGGACGTTTAGATAAGTCATAAAATATTTCCTAAAATGATATTAAACTTAGAATGCATGCAATTCATATCCACATTCAGTGTAATTGAGAATATTTATATTCATTTTAATATATCCATTCTTTTATTTATCATATCTAAACGCTTTAGAGAGGCATGTTAGGCTTTGGCATGTAAAAATATACTTTATTCAGGCCTCATATTGGAAAATAATTTGATCAAAGTGTTTAGGACTTCCCTCTCATTGCCTAAATGCATGAACTTCTCATATATCTACCATGATAGAATAAGTTAATAACGTCTCGGGAACTAGTACAATCCAAGTTAGCTACCTGCAGCAGCCACAAAATATCAAACTGAATTTGGATTCCAAAGAACTGAAAATAACTCATAAATTGATCATTTTTTATACATAACGTAAAGACACTTGATACTCAACGTGATCTGACACGCTAACTCTAACCGGCTTTAATGTTGATTGACGCAAGCTCTATGTGATTATAAGACCCAATTTAAGCATAAGAACCCATACCATTGCCTAGAAGTTGTTTTTTAATAAATTTTGATATGTGTTCTTATCATGATCCACAACAAGATAATTGGAAGAACTTGTTAAAAAAAATTCCTTGAAACTAGTTGTTTACACTCCATTGATTCCAAAATAATAGATCATGTAAGATGAAAATAGATCAGCATGAGTCTTACTATTACCGGTGACTTGACTATGACAAGTAGACAACATTATGATGCAGTCCTTTGCAATTCATGTCATCATGCAGTGCCCAAATTTAAAGTATGCTCCCACACAATTCTGTTAAACACATATATACAGTCATAGAGAATACTCCCTCCATTCTTTCTTTACTTGCACCATTTCCATTTTGCACAGTCTTCAAACACAACTTTGACTACTAATTAAAATGTATTGTTAGAAAATTATAAAATTCTATATTAATAAACTATACATTAAGACGAATTTAACAACATCTCACTTGACTATATTATACATTATAAATTTGCCAAAAAAAATTTGGTCAAAGTTTACCAACTTTGACTCCCAAAAAGAATGGTGCAAGTAAAAAGAATAGAGGGAGTAATATTAAGACCACATATTTGCCTAATAATGATTGTTAAATTAAATGAATTGTCTTGAAATTAATCATACAATTAATATATAATTAATACAGTTGAAACAATGAAAAGTATATATGATTTTGTCACTAACATAGTAACATGTAATAATATAATAGCAATTATGTCTACGTTTGTYAAAGAGTACTATAGGTGATTTACTCCCCTCGACCCTCGTTGCTTTACCCATCTTTATTACGAAGTACTCCGTAATTGTATTTGAAAAACAATCATTCGAACATATTACTAAAATTGGACACAAAAACACGGAATGATCAGTTAAACTCAAGTACTTGTACATTTTATAGAAGCAGAGCAGATGTAAATTGAATGTGATTATTTGGCWACATTACTACGAATGAGACTTGCCTTTTGTCATCCGCAACACAAATATGGATTCTAGCTGAGCAGTGTGATAATGCCTTGTATTAGCATCTAATATATATATATATATATATGCATAAATGCTCTTTTTTCGTAACAGAATTTAGGGTTGTTAGATATCAATGCTTTCCTATTGAAAGAAGACAAGTTGTTTTGAAAGGGACTGTTCCAACTCATAGCCAAAATGCCATTCTTAGGGAGAATTGAAAATGACTTCCACTTTATCATTTCGTTTCTACTTGGTGCATTTTAGGGGGGAAAGAGAAGAATACATTAGGCTCCTTTCAATTTAGGGTTTGTGGGGGAAAGGGGATTATGGGATCTAATACTATGCATGGTTCAACACCTTAATCTCCTGTAAAGGACAATGGTTTCTTCTTATAGATATGAGGCTCRTCAGGAACATGCATCTGAACTACTTGTATATGATTTTAAAGGCTCTGATCTACATACAGCTAGATCTAGTTTTTACATTGTCAGTTATTAGCGGCTGGCTATCGTGAGAACTTAGCTCCAAGAGCTTCATATATAAACCTAACACCCCCATGTTTCGTTCTTTCTAAATTTGGCGGGATTGGCTGTTGAGGAACACAACTGCACAAATAAATGAATCCTGGAAACAAAAGAACTGTACAGATGAGCAGAAATGGCTCTGCTGTAAGGAGTAGAGTGAGAATGTACAATGTCAGTTATGTACAAGAGTACAACACTAAGATGTTTTTGGGTTCCTTCAGTTGCTGATGTCGAAGTATTTTGGATCCGATGGGAAATGATATTCAACATTCAACTGCAACACCCAACATGCAGTAAAGAACTATCAGAAAAGACAGGAGGTAGGCATCAGATATTAACTCAACCATCACCAGACTGAGAAACATAGTATTACAGTAAAGTTAGTAACAGCAGGCGGACAGTATTAAACAGATGATCAAGAGGGACAGGAGTAAAATTCATCTAAAACGATACTTGCACTATTTAATGAAAAATAAATTGTTCTAATTTGGCAGGAATGTCATTCGTAAATTGGCTGATAAGAAAGGGGTGGGATGGGGGGGTGGGTTGGGAATTGGAAGAATGTGAAATAATTTAAATGTGTAATTCAAAACAGAACACAGGTACACAACAATAAAGATGAACTAAGAAGATAGTCCCCTTTTTAGAGTAATTTATTAACAGCTTGCTTGGTTAAATTTCACTAAAGGAATGGAAGAGAAAGCAAAATAAACTTAATTCCTTTGTTTGGTTTGAATTTTCTTTTTCCTCCCAAATTCCCCCACTTTTAGGAGAAGGAAAGTGAAAATTTATTAAGGAGTCATTCCTTTCAATTCCTTCTATTGCCTTTCCCTTCTCAATAATTTTTTTAACGAAACTTTGGAACATGATATGTTTCCTTCCAGATCCCTTCTACCAAACAAGTCTTTTCACGCAGCTATTTTTGGTACTTGTATATTTATTTCAATCTTCTTTTCGAGTATTCATCATGAAGAGATATTGTTAATGCTGACATTGAAGAATTCATCAGAAAGGATACTGTTATTTCAAACAAAAACACACAAAGTCAATTGCCCAAAGCTAATTTCCTATGTTACAAAATGACAATCACGAAATAATTTCAGCAGTTCACAGTCCACATTGCCTAGCATTCATGCTTTTGAATTTAAATAWACCCCATAAATCCGAAAAATCAAATACTGGAAGCTGCACAAGAATTAGTATAGAAGTTGGATTTAGAAATTCTAAAAAAATACCTTGCCCTCATCGGAATCTGAATGGCGTTGAGGAAACACCACCTTTAAGTCACTGTACAAATAAAACCTTCGTTCTGCTTCCATTCTTGTGATTTTGCCTTCAGGATCAGATAAAAGATCAGACTTGCACCTTTGAACAGACCTTAAAGTTTTCTTAGGTTGAGAACACATAAATCTCATATGAAGAGCATATCGTAGAACACCATTGCCATTGGCACTTTCGTTAACCTTTACAGGACTACGTGACTTTTTTTCAATTACATGTCCTGCGTTAAATGCCCTTGCTTCACTTCCAGAGGTCCCTGAAGAGCTGACCTCAGAGGAACCAGATCTCAGAATATTATGACATTTTGTTTCTGCCACTTCCATACCCTCATTTACCAACATACTCGGAGGATCATTTAAATTGTTTGTCTCCATGAAGGACTTGGCATCKACTTCTGCCCTGTCACACTGTCCATGTGTTGGAGCCTTCTCAGATGAGGCAAGAGATGTCTTTTGGCGGAGAAATGTCTATTGTGAGAAGGTCATGATGCAAGCAGAGTCAGAACATACACATAATCATATCATAATACAAAAGTGGAGAGATATAAAACAGAGAAGTTGAGTAAGAATGTTGCATGCAACAACAAATCACATATAAAATGCTCAAACAGAAAAGCTCTTCACTGGATCTGTATTCTGTGGAACAGGCCACCTCCCCACCCCACCACTCCCACATTCATCCCACAGCAGTATATAGCTAGCTTACTTAGAAGTGCATAATAARACCTATTTAAAAATTATGATCATTAAAAAGCAACTTGATATATCGTTGACCTATTTCAATCTGACCTTAGCATGAAATACTGACAGAGTTAAACAGATGTGCATAACAAAAGACCCCCATTGCAACACATTCACTTGGACAAAATTACATGTTTCTTCCTTTTCTGGCACTATAAATTTGAAGGGGGTTAAAAAAAACTTAAAATGCGTCCTGGTTAGACGTTATAAGTCTGCAATACATCTTCAATAAAATGACCCTAGATGTTTATGACAGTGAGGCATAAACAACAAAATGCAGCCATCATTACTGTCATGGCTTATCTTATTAAAGTTCAATATTCTCTTAGTCTCTTTAAATCTAAAAGAGGAACTCTGCTGTTCAACTTTGACACATACACAAAATTGAGTAACATAGCATGAGCAATAACCAACACACTTCATTCTCGTGAAGGGTAGTGTAGGATTTTCACTAGGAGCTACTAGGACTAGCTTGGAGATCAACAAGTAGTTAGCTAGTTCTATAAATAAGAGATATCAGGGAGATAAAAGGAAACATTATGAATACGGATGAGTAACTCAGTGTTAAGTTGTGCATTATTTAGGTTGTACCTTATCCTAGTCTCTGTAATCTTTCATTCTTTCCACTCAATCAATCCTAAGTCTTTTTRCTGTTCTTACTTCTTGGTATCATCTTTCGAAGTAGTCTAGCCATGGCAGTCGGTAACAATATGATCCAAAGATCCTTGTGCTCACAATATTATATAGGATTGTTATCAGGGTTTCAGTGCACCACAAGCCATCCTTCTGTTTTTCATCCTTGTTTTATTGATGACATGATAATGATATCTGTTTTTTTTTTTAATAAATAAAAGGTTGAAGCACCATAATTGCATGATACAGGGAAGAGTAAGTTATAGCAATTGTTGCCGAAACATTTTCTTTTGATTAGAATGCACAATGACTCAAGTGTTTACCTAGGTCTTATATGTCAATCGAAATTCACTCCATTTGTCAATGACTCAATGGTAAAGAGATCTACCCAGCACAGATTTGATGGAGATGGCCTTTGATTAATGTTCTTACAGGAAAAAAGAACAGAAAATGTTCTCAATTCAAAGTCTACATTGATAAGGTTACCTCAGGAAAGATAAGGAAGCTGTTTTGCTTTTTAAAGAAGGTTTTAATACAATACTAAACTTTAAAAACTGATTGTAAATCTCTTTTAGAACGATATAAATCCAAAAATAAATGCCTGCGTGTGGCTCAACAGGAATGGTCCTCAAGTATCAGCAAGCTTTTTAAACTTTGAAGCATACGATCGAAGAAATACAATGTCTTAGAACTTGAGCTTCAAATTATATAGCAAACCAATATGACAATACATCAGCAAAAGCTTACCTTTGTACCAGCTGGCATATCACTCAGATCATAGTTGCACAGAAAGGTATGAACAGGTGTTTTTTCAGGATTGCTTACAACCTGCAACAAATAGTCCTCTGATCAAGTTAGACTCGAGAGTTTAGACACCCTATATCTCTATCTCTTTGCAGAACCATAGGTTTTTGTTACAATAAATAGGTAAAAAAGATATGCAATGAAATATTAGCAGACAATTAACATGGGGTTGCAAGTTCTCATAAATAAACCTGGCTATCATTAGAATCTAACACCTTTTCTTGTGGGCTGAAGTGTGACACACTGACACAGCAAGCAATGTCGACATTCTCAAATGCAACAAAATTATGGTAAATTGTCAATATCAGAAGCAAATATGAGTTATAATATAGTCTGACTTATACAAAGATACAGGCATGCAGCTACAGGCAAGATGCATAACCTAATTAGAGTAATGCATCTTATAACTCCTAGCTCTCGCCCAACTTCAACCATGCTATATGCTGTGATTGAACCAGAATGGAGACAGGTGTCTACTACTATTTGTTTTGCAGCAGGAATTAATTATAACTACCCCACCATGTTCAGCTTACATACAACAGAAGACATTAATTCATGCTAACTAAAAAAATGATAACTGATCCAAAGTCCAATTTGAACACCGTGCATTATTGCAAATTTGTCAAGCATATTATTGACCACAAAGTGTGTTTTTTTCTTCAAGACTAATCTTTTCAGATTAGATTTAGTTAGGATTACTTTCTTTGAACACTTTGCATGATTACAAATTTGTCAAGCATATTATTCACCACTAAGTGTCTTTTMTCTTCAAGATTAATCTTTTCAGATTAGTTGTAGATAAGATTATTTTTGGTTAAGGTGAATTAATTCACTCCAAATCATTGTCAAAGGAAWAATCAAGCAACTATAGACTAACACTTTAGTTGGATAGAATAATGGAAGATAAGGAAATGGGCGGGAACAATTTCTCTGGTTTGGGTGAAGGAATGAGGGAAGGGAGCAGAGGGAGAGAGAAAATGATTTTCTTTCCCTCTTTAATAACCACTATCCCTAAAAATTTGGAGAGATTTGGAGGGAAATTGGAACTCACTTTTCCCCTCCCTTCCTCCTCTTCCCTCCCCTTCCTTCCCTTTTTTCTTTGCTAACCCAAACAAAGCATAAAGGAACATAACAAACTATTTCACCCTCTAAAACAATGAAGACTCAAAAGACAGGAGCAATACCAGTTGTATTCGCCCCTTCACAGGTATTCGCAAGCGATTATGTTCTGATGGTGAATCATTGAGACTGAGACTTCTTTTCATCTTTGAATTCCCATGCTTGCTTGATGGTGAATTCCCTGCAAGGTCTATTGAAGAATAATAGAGCAAATAATTATCTCCATCCACACTTGTAACTGCAAAGGGAAGTTTTTTCGCCTTTGGTGAAAAACTGCCCCCAGTTATGCTCAGAACAGCAAGGAAGCCATCAATTGTCTGCATATACAAAATCATGAATACGACAAATCATTCAGTGACCAACTGATAGAAGCTAATGCACAATGAAAAGATACAATATCCAAACTAAAATAAGAATAAAACCTTGCTAACATATGTGGAAGCCAATCGACCGGACAAGAGAGACTCCTCAAAGGAGCCAACTAACGACCTTCTGACAGGCAAGCCAGTTAAAGTCCTCGCCAATTTTGCACTTGAAGTATAAGTTGAATCAAAATTCCAGCACTGTGCACTAGCAGCATTCTTCTCAGGAGTAAACTGATCATCCCCATTTTCGAATAGATCACTCCCTTCATTGGTCATACCTTTATTCTCAGAAGAAATGTGAGGTACAATCCCATCAAGTGAGATATCGACATCCTTCATGATGATATAGTCAACATTAGACTCTTTTCGATAATCTTTGAWTCTAGGTGCTGTTAGCTTTCTCCCGTGGAATTTTCTACCCAGAGGAGACAGTGATAATGGAGGTGATCCCCCATTTTCTAAAGATGCTGAAAATGCTGCTTTCAGAGGCCTTGAAACAGCTTCATTTTGAAAAGAATTGAACCCCGAATACAGACTATGCCTTGCCAGCTGCTGATTCCCAAGCAAAGGGCCATCAGTAATAACACAGGAGTTTGACACAAAATTATTATTAGGCGAAGAATTTCCTACCGAAGGACTAGATGAATACCAAACAGAATRATTTGCAGTACTCGAGCTAACTATATGAGCTTTCTTATGCTCATGTGCTGACCAAATTCTACTACCATCTCGTGAATTTCTTTGAAAAGCACCATCACCTATGCTCAATGAATCACCATCAAAATTGTCTGGACATAGCATAGAATTCAACGGAGACAACAACCTCTTTCTTGCAGCAGCTCCGTTTGCAACAGTTGCAATACTAACATCGCCCCCGACAGTCAATGGATTAACAGAGTCAGCTTGATTATTTTCAAAACCAACAACCCTTACAAGGGGACTGTGAATAGGGTATTCATTTTTATAACTGAACCAGCTCTTTTGATCTGTAGGGCCCATCTTCAGATCACATATATTAGWATTAGAATCTCTATGCACAGCAGTATAATCTGCTTCGTTTGAAAATTCAAAAACAGGTCTCCCTTGAAAATCACCCAGAGACGCACATGGAAAACTTCCTGGTATGAAGTTGCTCATGTTTGTTCCATGCACTCCATTAACATCATAGGTGCTGAAACCAGACAGCCTCTGYGGAGACTGCACCAGTGTGCTCAGGGATGCTGCAACTTCCTCTGCAACACTACTAGTTGTCAATTGAGGCAAGCCCATTCCAAAGTTTGGCACTGCTCAACAAATTTTAAGACGGGCCCTAGCTTAAATATCTTTTGGTGTTGTAAACTCTCTTACTATACTAAATTCTTTCTATCTCCCTTGCTAGAATTTGAACTAAGGGCCAATTTACCCCAACAACTAATTAAACTTACTCAGCCTTATCCCATCACCAAACTAAAAAAAATTACAGCACCATATATGTTCAATGCTCCAAAAATTATTAGAATACAATTTACACTACCAAAAAACCATAGTAGCACCTTTGTTATCTATCAATCAAAGGTATCCACATTCCAAATGCACCTCCTAAAGCTTGAATTACATAGCTCAAGAGACTGGGATTAAAACCATTGGCAATGTGCATCTTCTCTCCAGAGCAGTGAGCAACAATGAATGAGCAATACATTCTACAAAAAAGTCCCAGGTCCTGAAGACATAAAACCACAACAATAATCACTTCAATGATAAACATAGTAGCACCTCTGCCATCTATGCAGCCAAGGTACGTCTTATCAGCATAAAACACACCTAACTAAAAAAAAGGAATGAAAATAGATTTAAGACATTCCAATGTGATTTGCAATCTTTACATATAAATTTTACAATGGAGCAGACGAACAGTTAAATCTAATGATAATGCAAGGTAAACCAATGCATAATTGCACCAGAGCCAAGAAACAAGAAGGCAACTGATAAAACTGTTCTACTTCTACAATCTAATAGTTAACCAAGAAGACATTGATACTGTAGTAGCAGGAAGATGATTCGGGGCACTATGAAGATTTAATTAAACTTACACTTGAATGSCTCAACTGATATATATCATATGAATAATAAAAAAATATTTAACCCTTCATAAGAATTTTGAAACTTGACTACAGATTAGTGCGAACCACTTTTCCTGTTTTCCTATTTTTGGTTTTTTGTTGTCAAAAAAATTGAATACACGAAACAGAAAACAATAACGAACGAACCTTAAGGTGTACAAGTAAACAGAGGGTAACAAATCCTCTAACAGATTGGAATGTGTGAACAAGGACAAGGATTGATCTAGACAAGACATAAGATTATAAGAAATGCAGAAGAAAACCCTGCATTGAATTTTGAAACACCACATTTCATGTCCACCATCGTCTATCATGTACATTGCGAGTTAAAGCTATTGTGCCCCAGTACAATATCTCTCTTGTTTATATACCATTTAACTAATTCAAACTAACTCCAAAATCTGAAGGAATAAATTAAACTAACTCCAAATATACTTCTTAACATAGCAAACAAACTACAGAACAACTCAGCACACAAAAGAATTTATGGAAATGACAGGTAATCTAGACAAGAAACAGCAAACTAAAAATCAATGCCGGTTCAATAAGACCCTTTCTAGAGTTGATCATCCATCCCTGGCTAAATTATCCTCTTTATTAATCTGCATTATGGTTCTTCAATAGACTTAATATATTCTTCATACACTGTAAAACATAAGAGGTTAATSAACTTTTGATCAAATTATGTCTTTGACATTTACAGGAATCCTCATGCTTCAAAATATTACACATAGTAACAATCTAACTAAGAACAAGTGAATTGGAATTAACTCAGCACATTGCACATAGTCCTACAATAAAGTTCTGTGAAGATTCCAACAACAGGATATAAGCTCATTGCTCCAATATGCTAAAAGGACATAAGCTAAAAGCTGTTCTATGTGTATCAACAACTCATCTAATTCAATCACCAAACTAATTACAGCAATTCCAGAAGATTAGCAAACTGAGCATGTTAAAATGCACAATGCACAAGAGCATGTTAAAATGCACAAAAACAGCAGAAATCTAGGAAGAAACATCAAATGTAGCAATGATCCTGGAAATCTGCAATGACAGCAAAACCAATCGTCCAATCAAATGATCATCACTCAGCACCCATCAAAAGCTCATAAAACAACATCAAGCAATCATCCATTATCAGCAAACACAATTTGAGCATATAATAATAAGTCTTAGCTTCTGATTGAATCCATCACAAAATATATGAGACTAATCAAAGTTGAATWATTACTAGTAATTTTCAACATTTATTCATTTCTTGTKAGCAATCAACTTGAACAATAAGCAATTAACCAAAACAAAATTATAAGATTATATCATTTTGAACCCAGAAATTTAAATGGGCTGATTGTCAAACAGTAACCATCCATCAGACCATCACCAACCAAAAAGTTATAAAAGTGAGGAGCTAACATAAGATCAAAAAACGCACCAGTAAAATGAATGATCAAAGAACTTGATTGCCAAACATGAAATACGCTAAAACCCAGAAAAAATTTGGTCAAAAAAATGGAAACCCGGAAATTAGAAATGAAAAAAAAAAAAAAAAAAAACACCCTATTAAAGATTTTTCTTTAAAATCAGGGAAAAAAAAAGGTTCAAACTTTCTCCTGTTCCAAAATGTAGTACAATTTCTCTCTCTTAGTTAGCAAAGAAAATGAACACAAAGCTAATGAATGAATGCGTAAAACATGAGAAGAATTGTTGTGTTGGTAAGAGTATTTATTTAATTTTAATTTCAATTTCAATTTAAAAAATTTAAGCTTAGATTGAAGAAAGCCAGAAATGGAGGGCCAAACGAGTCTGCCACATGGGCTATGTGGTATTACGCCAACTTATGTCTAATATTCAGCATGAGGCTCTCTTTTTCTTGTACCCTCTCTTATCTCCTCTCTTTTCCTCTTTTCTATCAATGTGTTTGGCTTATTGGGTGTCCAAATCCATGGCCTTCCAATCCCCTAATGTGTGGGTGCATCATTGCAAGTCGAAGTCGTAAATGTGAAACTGAAAACCGTGTAGATAAGTTGAAAAAATATGTCAATGTGTACATACAAAATATAAATACGTGTTATAACTAATTTAGTTGGTTAGAATTTTACGACAAGTAATTCAAAGATCGAATTCGTGAACATTAACATCACATAGAGGACTATGACATAACTTTCTTTGTTGTGTATCACTGTATGAAAGTTTCAATTGCACTATTCATTTATGTTGGTTTTTATTTCATGTTTCATGTAAGTCAATCATTTTCATGCACCATCCTATAGTTTATTTTTGTTGTATGGAGTAATTGGCTTATAGGTAAAAATAAATAAATATATGTTATAGGTAATTAAATGTTACGCGTAACTTTCTCTCAAYAAGTTTAAGTGTYAAAATTTTATGTTAATAGCTTAGGAGATGCAACTTKTTTATTATTATACACCCAAATGCACCTAATTAAAGTGGGTATACAAATGAGTGTTATTTTTAATTTACCCATGTAGAGTTGTTCAAATGGAAAAAATGAACCATAAATACCTTTTGGTGCACCTAACTTGGGGCACAAGAGAGAAACTTTGTATGTAATGGGGTAGGAGATTTATGCTTAAGTGATCCTTCTTACGAAATCATGTTATATTAAAGTAGTAATCCTTTTATTATTTTTTTACWATCAAATTATAATGATTAATCATTTGATAATATGTTATATACCATGTCTCTTAAATATTCTTTTAAAATTTGAGAACAATGTTAAATATCTTGGGATGGTAAATAACAAGTCAATGCATTGTTGAAGTCCTCTAAAAATGTTCATATCCAACTTATAAAATTGATGTACATTTATGAATCTTTTTTCCATGCTTTTAATTGTATTTGGTGTGCAACCAACATTAGTTGTTGCTATCATAATAATTCATAAAAGAGAGGGCAATAGAATTTTAGCTAGCACCCTTTCTCTATCACCAAGAAATGAAACACAAGTTATTGTGTTAATTTTATTTATTAAATCGTTGCATTACAACTATCCAATTATTTTTCTTAAAATCTTTGTTACGATCACATTCTCACTAATCAAATGCTACAATCATAGGTAAGAAATGATCCACAATTACTAGTTGAGAGGACAATGCTTTCTATTATTTACCCTTTACTTATTCTTTCAATGTACGYAGTAGTAARGATGAGTTATGAAAAACTTTGGTGCATATTTTTAAATCAAAAATTTTAATTTTAAAAGTATCACAATTTTATTTTATAAAATTAAGTTTAGTTTCAAAGGATAATCCAACTCTATTTTTTTTGGTAAACAACCAGGGTATCCACCGCCGACAGCAATGACTAATCCCCTTGCCCCAAGTGCTCCACTTAAGGGTAAAGGGCTGGCCAAAGATCTCTTTTCATTCCCAAAGGCCAGGATTCGAACCCCAACCTCTTGGTTAAAAGACAAGGTGAACAACCACCATACCAAGACCACTTGGTTAACTCTAAATTTTTTTAGTTATCTATCTCAAGTTTCCCACAATTTATACATTATCTTAGTAATAAGTCCAACAATTGCTTGTGGATATATTATCATGAGATAAAAAAGATTAACGGTTTTTCTAATGTGTGTCCAAACGTACATGTTAAGACAACATATTCATTATTAAATATTTGATTATCTTGTATAACTTTATTAATTATTTGATTACAAGGATATTTTTAAGTTAAATATGGTAGGTAATATTTTTTATATCCTTATTAATTGCATATTCCTATTAATGATTTTAGTAAAATCAACTATTTTATAGGGAATTTTTTTCTTAACATGTGTCCTTGGGCACGCATTAAAAAACCCGAAAGACTAATTGTACAAATTCAGTTCTTACAAAAGTTGTAGAATATATATATTTTAAGGTAAAAAAAATTGTGTTTAATTATGATCACTCTAATTTAAATTAGCTGAAATCAACTAAACTTTAATGTGTTATAAAGACAATTAGCATTAAGTTTAGTGCAACTWTACTTTTGTTTTTCTTGAATTTGCCTTCTCTACACATATTTTGAACACGTTAATTCCTTCGTAACTTATTTCATGATTGTGGTTCAATCACCCAAAATTTCTTGTCATGACAAAACAAGCTGTTGATTCTAGTGGATGTTCTTACAATTAAAAATTCATAGGTTGATTAAATTGTATCAACAAGTCCAAGAAATAATATAGGAGTAGTTTGTTAAAGAATTTGTTCCTTTAATTTGAAAAGGTCTTTAGACATTAACCTTTTTATTACTCAAATCAAAACATAAGATTGAACAAGGTGAGAGTTAGTAGTTGGATTGATTAGAGTTTTGCCATCACTCATCAGTTTACGATTCTCATGTGTGATTTTTGGCTCTCAGAACAACAAAGAAAAGTAGAAAACCACGTTTGAAAGTTTGAACACAAAAAGTAGACATCCCAACACAAGAATTCAATTCCAACGGTTAAGAATAGCCCAAAACAAATCAATCAACCACTCTTTGTATTTCTTCCTTCTTTCTCCAACACTCACACTCAAATCACCGCTCCTATTCTCTCTCTCCTCTCTCTCTCCTCTCTCTCTCTTCCACTATTCCTTTCAAACTTCACATCAATCTTAGAGTGTCAGCTAAGTTTCGAACTTTCCCTTTTCTTATTTTTTTTAGGGTTTCTTTTTCTTCCTTCTTTCAGCACTCACTATCATCATCCTTCAAACCCTAGTTTTCGCTTCGCAAAACCCCTCGAAAATGGTGGATTTTTCTAGAGTGCAGAAGGAGCTTCAAGAGTGCAACAAAGACGCTCAAGTTTCTGGCGTTAGTGTTAAACCTAAAGCTGATTCTCTCTCTCATTTGATTGGTACTATTCCTGGCCCTGTTGATTCTCCTTATGAAGGCGGTTCTTTCTTAATCGACATCGTTTTGACTGGTAATTTCTTCTTCTTTTTTCTTCAATTATTTGATTTTTTGTCGTTGAATTGTTGTCTTCATTTGYTGGAATTTTTGCATTTTGAATTGCGGGATTTCTGGGTTTGAATTTAAGCATATCAATTGAACTTTCATGTTTACGGTTATAATGTCATTTAGTATCTTCTATGCATTTTTAGGTTACGAATTTAAGATCGAATAATGAGCGGAGATCATTTTGAAAAATCTTTATTAATTTTGCGTATAAAGGGTTTTTCCTTTTTATCATTCGTAATTCTTTCCTGTTTTCTTAATTGGTTGATGTTTGATAAATAGAGACTGGAATTATTAGTGTTATAATTGTAAATATAGTTATTATTTGAAGAAACATGTGAAATTCTTGGAATGCTGCTAAAAAGGAAAGCTCTTGTTAAAGTAGGATTTCTTCTCTGTTTCTCTTTTAAATATCTGCTTAATGAATGTCGAACGAAGCTAGATTAATAGAGACTGATTACACTAGTTTCTTACAGATGGATATCCCTTTGAGCCACCCAAGATGAAATTCCTGACGAAAGTTTGGTAAGTCATTTTTGTCGATCCTTCACTGATTTTTCGTAGTCAAGTGTTGTTGGACTGGCACCGAGTTCGTTTGCATTTAGAAGGCATACTGTTTATGTTGTGTGAAGTGCCAGCAAAGAATATGAATGATCAAATCGAGACATATTTGGATGGAGGATCTTATTGCATTTATCTTCACGGCTACAGTTGAGCTGATTCTTGTGTGATGTGGGGTTTGATAAACATTCTTTCTATAAGTTCATTTYGTTTGTTGCTGTTGTGCACGGTATCATTTTTGTTTGCTTAACTTCTATGATTTCTGAAAGTATTAATTCTTTTAAATTTTCTTCCCGTTTAATATGAAGCTTGTGTTCTTTGGCAGTGTATATTGCAAATGATGAGAAATTTAGAATTATCACAGTTATCCCTGTCTGATGCTTCTGTGCTGATCCGTTGTGCTCTGATGCAACAATTGCACTGTTTTATGAGATTTGTTACCCTCTTACCCTTCTACTCTTGCCTATTGCTGGTTATTTTTGCATTGCTTAGGAATCTGTTCCTTCTTCCCTAGCTCCCCTTTATTGCTTTTGGCGAAGCTGACTCAGACGAACTCACTCCTACCTCTTAACCAATCTAACTGGATTTTTTACCCATATTGAAACCATTGAGGTTGAGGACAATCTTAGTTTTAAAACGTGTAGGCTTAGTTTTAAAAAAGCCTTGCCTAAGTGCAAGGCTCTCCGTAGAAAATGGGCTTTGGACTGGTGAGGTGGGCCTTCGGCAAGAGGCTCATAAAAGTGTGCACCGTATAGCACAACACGTTTGCACTTTTGGGAAAGTAGCTTGGATCTAGTTATAAGTTGAATAATAATAGAATTTTCTTGAAAATTGGGACTTATGTAATTCCTGCAAAATCTTTCATCCAGTTCTCTTATATGAAGTAATTCATTAATTCAAACCCTCATTATTAAAAACCCAATTTTGACCTACTTTTTAAACACTCTTTTGACACCATAGCTTGTGGCACTGGCACCATATCTTTGYTGCCCTTCGATCTTTCATATTTTGATGATGTTTTCTTTTTTTTGGAAAAAAATATGTCCATAACAACCTTATGTATTGCACTTCAGGATAACCACCTTTTTGTTTGTGTAATTATTTTTCCTCCTTAACTTTTGTTGATGTTAAGTTTACCATTGTTTGCCTCATTTGAATCACCACCGTRTTTGGTCATGATTTGGGTTGATTATGAGGCGAGTCAAGCTCCAGTTTCACTAAACTAGACTTGAACTTGGTAGTCTTGACTCAAGCTTGGAATCTTGCGAGCCCTAATTTTCAAGATCAAATTCGACTCATTAGTTCAACACTTTAGCTCAAATTTGAGCTCGAATGTAACTGGATTTGGTTTGAGCTGGTTTTTCTCAACTTGATTTTAATATCAATAGTAWATTCGAGTATGAGGCCCATACTAATTATAGTACTTCCTCCGTTTCTTTTTATTWGCAACTTTTGTTTTGACATGTATTTTAAGGAAGAGATTTAAGGGTGTAGGCGAGCAAATTAGGTAAAATAATTTCAACACAAACAAAAATGAGATGATATGTTCGTAGTCTTAAACTTATATTACCTAATTTGCTGCTTTACACACTTAAATCTCTTCCTTAAAATGCGTGTCAAAATAAAAGTCGTTAATAAAAAGAAACGAAGGAAGTAGAAGATTTTGTATAATTTTTATAACATTTCTTACCCACCTTATCCAAACTTCAATTTGGGAATGTAGGTTTGTAGAACTTATAATGCCATTAGTATTCTGCTATATATCTCTCATCCTACTCTAGTAACTCTACCTTGTTATAATTTTCACTGTGTTTCAAGTTGTGTAACATTGTATTATTTTTTTATAGCTTTGTACAATTTTTCAATGTGTTGCAAGTTATGTAACATCGTATTATTTATTTTATAGTTTTGTACAATTATACGCAAACATTTATTATTGTTTATACTTGCACCTATATCATCAACATTCCAATGTACATAAAATTTATAATCGACGTCTTTAACATTTTATTACTTATATAAACTAAATTTGCTTTATTATATTCGATTTAAGTAAATTAATAAATTGTTTTTGATCCAATGTTTTTGTATATTATATTGTATTTATAATACATAAAATCAAAATTCATATTATATATACCTAAAATTGAATCAAGCTACTCATGAGCCTTTTGAGTRGAGCAACAACACGACACTTTAGAATCCCGAGTCGAGTTTGAGATCAAYCCAAGCTAACACGATTCGGAGTTGAGCACGAGTAGCTTGCTGGTTTATCTCATAGTCACCCCTAGTCAGAGTTTTGGAACCTTTTAGGCAAAACAAAGAAGCTATTTGAAACAAACAAAAGAAAAAAAAAACAAGAAAAGAAAGAATAGAATAGAAAGCAGTTATTTTAATTAAATGCAAGATAATTTTAATAATTTTCTTATATTTAGCACCATTTTGAAATGAGGAATTTAAATACAGAAGGTGTGCCTCACCTTCAAAAGAGTACACCTTTCTCTTGTATCTCGTGCTTAGGCTTCAGATCTTTTGTGCCTTGGCTTCTTAAATCTAAGTTACAGCACCACCGAAGTAAAGAAACACTAAGATCAATAGAGTAATTTATCTAATTGACTAACACAAGGGAGCTAAAAACACTCTATTGAACATCTTTTCGGTAATTATTGCATTTGGTTTGAGCACCAAGCAATGGCTCTGAGAAAATTCCAAAAACAAAATAGAAGTTATAAAATATCAAAAAGATCGTGTCAATTTTTTTTTTTAATTATATGCTATTTATTGATTTCTTTGATCATTGCAAGATAAAGCAATAGGTGTGACCTGTTGTCCTTCTGAGCTCTACAACCAACTACTACTCCTTTGCAAGTTTTTAGTTTGTCCATCAGTTTGATAAGATCACAAAGTGCTCACTTGTTTCAGTGTTTGCACACCTCATTAGTGTGAATACTTTTTAAAAGATGATGTTACCTGGTTTCTTTTTGGTGACCACAAAACATATGGTAGCATTGAGCCATTGAATTCCTTAGTATCGCAAAGGTAAACAACAAAGCTGCTGCATGATGTGATTGTTTCAAACAACACTTTCATTGCTTTTGGGACGAATTCCATCAAAAGTTAAGTTATTGAATGCAATCCCCTCATACATTCAGTTGGGTCTCTACCATTTAGAATTCTCTTCACTTGTCACTTCTTGTTCGGTTAGTATTTATATTATGCATCTCTATCATTAAACCTAAGAATTGTGAATAACTTACAACACACTTGTCTTGCTAGTCATAGCCTATAAGAGTTTGGTTACTGCAGCCTTTTCCAGAACACACAATCTTTTGAAAATGAAAGTCCAAGCCAATGTAGGTAAACGTTTCTTCCCAAGCCATAGGTTATTTGAGGCCATAACATGTATTGTAAAGAACTGAATCCTACATCAAGCTTCAGTGGTGAGTTGGTGACAATATTTTTTAGACAAAGGACTGAAGAGGTGAATTTTAGGCATTTCAAAAGTATGCTTCAGTGATGTGCAACTTTTTAGTGTTAGAAAGCGACTTTGTGAATTAAGAGGCTGTTTGGTTTAAAAGGAAGAGATAGGGAATCATCTCCCTTGTTTCCATTGGCATTGTTTGCTTCAWCTTCCTGATTTTTTTTCTTCACTTGTATACTGATTACTGAATGAATCACCACAAATAGGTTTGTTTTCTACCTTAAGATTTAAATTCCTTGGAACTCCTCTACCCCTCTATTAGRGTTAAAACCATCATCCTATCTCTTTGCTCCATACTAACCACACTACTTCGACATATTCAAATTTCACCACCGTATTTTTTTTTAACATCGTCAGTGTCACTAGAGACCTTACCAGAGTAATTGTAACCCGTATTTGCACAAACCCAGAAATCTTACCTCATTAATTACAGCTTCGTCATTGCCATTCCTTAGCATGTTGATAAAGAGACACTTATGTTTGCTAAAATATAGTCAAAATTCTTGTAACCCACAATTCTGTCACGTGCCTTTTGAACCTTTTGAAACTAATCAAGGGGACATGGTTTTTATAGGTGGAAACTGGAAAGGTGTAATTTTTGCTAAAAGAATTATGTTACTCTCTATTCTGTTACGTGCCTTTTGAACAATGTGAGAGGAATCAGGTACAGGTGGGGAGGAGCTATAGTGAGCAAAAAGGCTTTGTGTTGATGGTGTTATATGTTGCTTAGGGAGTTTTGGTATACTTTACCACTTGTCAAAGTATCAAACAAGAAGAGATAAATGTGGGGTTTATTAGCTTTCCTTTCCCTTTTTTTWAAAAAAATACCTTGCTTTTCCTTTCCTCTCCTTCATGCACCACGAAACATGCCTTTATTGTGGGCAAATATTATCTATCCATTATTGGTTTTAGTTCAATGAACAATCTGTCCAGCAAAGGCCTGAATCCATTGTAGGCTAACTTTGGGAAAAAATAGACATGAGATGATTTCAAAGACTTTTAGCATCCATTCAAAGTGCACTGCTGGTTTCCTTCTTGTTCGAACTGACTACTCTGCTGTTGTTATTACATTTTTTTTTTTATTGTTGATATCGAAGACAAAATAATATACCAGAAGCTTCTCTGTTGATCTTTCCGTTTTAGCCTTCAAGGGCCTTTTCTGGTTGATGTTAAGTGCAGCGGGTTTGCACTTGTTCACCTCGTGCCTTCTTTGAAGGATTTCTTGCTCGCTGAGTTTTCCATACTCTTTTTTTGTGCTGTGGAAGCTTTCTTGTTTAAAATAATCGTGTTACTCTCAGGAGATTACAAGCTTAATGTGTGTATTCATGCATTATATTGAAGGCATCCTAATATTAGCAGTCAAAGTGGTGCTATCTGCCTGGATATCTTGAAAGACCAATGGAGTCCTGCACTTACCTTGAAGACAGCTCTTGTCTCGATACAAGCTTTACTCTCTGCACCAGAGCCGGATGATCCTCAGGATGCTGTTGTTGCTCAACAGGTTTCGTTGCTGTTTTTGTGCTATTTTACAGTTTTGACCCCTCATTGCTATTTCAATTAATTTTTTATTTATGTTGTACTTGTACAGTACCTGAGAGATTATCAAACCTTCAAAGGCACTGCACGTTATTGGACTGAAGCTTTTGCTAGAGCATCATCTAATGGGATTGAAGAAAAGGTAAATTAATTACCCTCCTTGGCAGAGTGTTACAGCCTATCTTTTTGTGAACTCTGTTATGGAGTAAACCACATATATGCCTTTTTTTTGTTGTCTTAGAGAAGTCAAATACTTTGCAGGTACAGAGACTAGTTGAAATGGGCTTTCCAGAAGCTTTGGTGAAGAGTACTTTGGAAGTTGTTGGTGGCGATGAAAATCTTGCTCTTGAAAAGCTTTGCTCAAGTTAGATCTGTTGCTGAATTTGTTTTGGTTGCTAATGCCCTGTTTGAGGGTGTTGATTAAGCTAAAACATGATTTGCATATCTAATATAATGCTAATATATAATCCATCTTTAGTCTATCTCATGCTAAAATCTTTCAATTGATGTTTGTTGCTGAGCTCCTATTCATGTATAAAGAGAGTTACAATGCTCTGTTGAACAGAATGCTTAAAGAATGAATGAGAAGGTGTCGTGGCTTCTTTTGCATCACTTTGTCTCATACCCTGTTCGTTTTGTTTTTTTTTCGTGCGTTGTTTCCTTTCAGTAAGCACCTTTGCTCCCTTTTTCTGTATAAAGTTTTGGAAAGAAAATTCTGGATAGTTGTGGGTATGGAGTTATCAACGATAATAAATGCAGTCTGCGTCCTATGTCTTCATTTTTGATCTGTTGTGTTTGTCAAAGCTATGATCTGTACTCTAGTTAAAAATTAGCACAGAAGTCAGTATGTAATACAAAGTGGACTAGTCGAGTATTCATATGTCAGATGCTAAGTGCATGAATGTTCTGATTGAATTCCGATGTATGAGGTACTATGACCGGCATGGTAAACTCTGTTGAGTTATAGAGTTGGATAAAAGTTGACAAGTGTATATATGATAGATAGTTTTTAATCCCATCAATTGAGATTTTATACTACTGAGTAGTGAGTACTAACTGGAGGTACATTGATTCACACTGTTGTTTACAGTTGTGGTGATCTGGGTCGAAATTTACAAGTTTTGAACTTCATTGCCGTATCATCATCATTCATCAATCATCATACACTACACTGTTGTTAAGACATGACTGCTTTATTTTTCTGCAATTGATTTTTGGAGGCATACAAGCATTATGTTTCGTGTCAGATTTTGCTTGCTATTAATGATGTGACAGGAACTTAATCTACAATTACCTAACTAATTTGACAAGAATCCAATGTCTAATTGAATCTTGTGAATTCCTCAATAATACAGTCAGTCCATTCTTAATCTAATCACGTGCCAGGACCTTGGACCTAATCCTTCCCTTCCCCCAGTGCTTCCCACCACTAATTTTTTGTCTGAGAAAGGGTCAAATTGCTTGATTTTTCAAGTATCTACATTTTGTAATGGCGTCAAAGTATGCTTTATTAGCATAATTATAGTAAGGTTTATTTCATTTTTTTTGCTATTGCCATTAAACTGGAGAAATTTCGGAATTCGGAGTACATATTACGGCATGGTTGGAAGGTTGAGAACGAGACTGATACATTCAAAATGCTCGATCACGGTTACCTTTTACTACTAACCATGATGAAACCCTCCTCAAGTAAGAAAAAACATGGAATAAGATGTACCCAGTATGTTACTTGTTCGGTTTCATATTAACAGCAACGAAAGGGAAGCACGTATGAATGGCAGTAAGATTGGGCGAAATGATGCAGAATTTGCAAGAATATTTGATCAGAAAACACTGCATTCTTTACCCAAAGTATAATTTCAGGTAAAAAGTGGACACACCGCACAGTCAGTCACACAGTGATAGGAGAGAGAATGTGGGGGAAGTAGTGAGAAGCATTATTACTTATTAGTAGCATGAGTGAGTGAAAGCAGTGGTTTGGTATTAAAATTAAGAGGGGGGTTCGTCATCTTTGCAATTGCCATAATAATGAGGGAGAGCCAACTTCTGTTGTGGTTGGTATGATGGGTCTTTAATTGAGGATGATGCCGTGTGTTTTTCTTTTTCAGATTTCAGACTGTGTGTTTTTCTTTTTCAGATTTCAGACTGTGTGTTTTTCTGACATCCTTTTCAGCTATCAATTCTGCATGAGTAATAAATTCATCTTCATCCCAAATCGCAATGTACTAATTACTAAATAAATAAAAGATCAAGTCAACCACAACATCGACAATCAAAATCATGAAATATTTAGTTTCGTGATTTTTAATTGCTTCCAAGTGTAGGTAATAAAATGATTAGCCTCACGAAAGTGACAATCCGTAAATAATAAATAAAAAAAAATTGCATGTTTAATTATCGATGTACGGTATTAATTAACCAAGAGACCAAAGGGATGAGACGTTGAGAGTATGATTTGCACACAAAAAAATTTTAATTAAAAATCATTGGTGATTAATTTTATTGAAATAACAAAGTCAAATATAATTATTATAGTTAGTATAACACGAGATGACCCGTACTATGTGTCACATACTATGAGGACTAAATGACTAATATATATAGTAAGTTGATGATTTAGTTTTTGGACGTTGAAAAGTTAGAAAAGAGTCATGATTCAATCACATAATTCAAAATGAGGCATATATTCAATCAAGCATCCAATAATGATCCAAGTCTAATGATAGATTAAACAGAATTGTGAAACTCGTTTCTAAATTCTAATGCTAAGGAATATCAAAATATGTGCTACATTTACATTACAATCCTACTAGTAAAGAAATAGCTAGGTCTTAATTGACAGCGGAAGAAAATGAAAGAATCTTGAATTTTTATTCATGTTCTGATATTCTACTGTTTGATTTGTTAGTTGGAAAAGTAGTTTGATATTCTTGAAGAGGACTTATTAGACAAGCTTAACGATCGCATTTAACGAACAAACTTGACCTTTTTTTTGTTTGTTTAAATAAGTAAATGTAATCCGGGTACAAACGATTGGTACAATTTTCTCTCGATAATTTCTACCTTTAATTGATCAACATGATTAAAAAAAAACAATTAGCACCAAGGAAATAATCGTGTCTTAATGGGTGTAGAGACTTAAGTGTCAATTAGGCTAATAATCCCGCAACAACTATTAAATTCGCTGTAGATATATATGTGAATCGAACTAATCAAAACGAAATGAACAAAGCAATGGCATTCTATTATAGCATTTGAAATTGACCAAGAATTGGAGAAAGAATCGTAGCAAAATATCAATTACAGTTCAGATTGTCACCTTCTGTAATATACGAAGTAAACTTTAGCTAAAGCTAGAAGAAGATCATTCCGAAGGGCAAGTGCACCTCAACTACCAAGTAGACAAACTTGACTCAATAAGCGTCAAAGTGGATAACAACTGGGATGTTTACATCCATGATGCAACTATTACAATTGCGTCAATTTACTCTTCACCTTATTCGTTAACTTGGACATTTGGGCAAATGATATCCTATGTATATATAAATTTGTTAGGATATATTGAGGTAAATATGCAAAAAGTCTCTATCGACATGGTGTAAGAGAGTCTTGGTTGGGCATCGAAATTCTTCATGACAAGTGATTATGAAACATGAGTTGTATTTGTTGAGTTGTGTAGACATAATAATTTTTTCTTGCACTCGCTATGCGTGTCTCACAATACAGAAAAAAAAAAAAAAAAAAACTATGTGTCTTTATTTCAAAATTCAAACATGAATTGTTAATTACGATTGAAAATGATTCATGTTGTATCAATTTATAGATTTTAAGAATGCAATTGATGTAAATGAAGTGTTAATATGGTATTTAAAACTTATCAAAGGTTATTTTTGTATTTGCATAGTAGGTGGACACCGTTGTTCCCCCTTGGCTTATATAATTAGAGATATTGTATATACTCCCTCCTAACCTTTTATTTGTCTTGTTTGATACAGTGTGAAAATAAAAAAAAATAATTTTAATTAAGATCTAGGTGTTAATTTGATAAAGATTCGTTTTTTTTTACAGAGAATTAAATAAGTGTTATCATTTAGTTAAACGTTCAAATGAAACATTTACAATTTGACAAAATTGATAGACTTTATAACAGACATCATAGAACCTAAAACTTTATGCATTAATAAAACAGATTTAATTAACATTGCATTAAAAATTCCTTTCATCTAAGCAATACGGGATCTGGAGTTCGCCAGGGCAAATTCGCATCTAATGTATTTTTTGCACAGTTACGTCGGGCTTTAACGTCGGAAGCTTCCCCATAAATGGAAATGAATGAAACCATGCCACCGGGTTTAATAGAGAAACAACATTCATATTGATCAACCAAAACACCACTACATTGAAACAATTTCCCACACAACAACTGGGGTCATAACCATTGAGCATAACATGTGTACTAGCGACACCTGATATTGTCCGCCAACAGATCGGGAAATGACTTAGCCAATGGTCTACTTCTTGAGCAGAGAAAGCAGGAAGGGAAAATATTCCAGCAACCTAAAATTGCGATCCAAAACATACCAAGTCTAGAAGACCACCTATTATGACACAAGAATATAAAATATGGGCATATTTTTTAAAATAAATAAATATCAAAAGCCTAATAATGGCTCCACACAAGCAGCTAGCAATCCCCTTCATCACGTCAAAGGACAGCACCCCATCATTGCCCATCGCCTGTAACACCACCAGCCAGGTCCCCACCGTGGGAGCACACACCAAAATGAACGCAAACAACCACCTGCTGGAGGCAGAAAGTAAGAGAAACCTAACTCTCCGCAAATCTCTTCAAAAGCGATGGATACAGCTCTTCGAATGATATCCAAAGATCAATCTCCAACAATTCAAAAGGTGCGCATTTGAGGCGGTCGATCGACTATGGATAGAAAATAAAAAAGAAAAAATGGGGGTTGAAATTACCACCCCAAGATTTAGCGCCCCTGTTAATAAGTTGGAATAAAATGAGAGTGAGAATGAGGGAAATGAGAAAGCGTGTGCGTGAAGTAAGACAGAACACAAACACACGGCTTATGGAACGTGGGAATTCGGGAGTAAAATTAATGAAATAAGAAAACTAACCTTGGATTCAGGAAGGGAGGAAGAAATCTATCTGAACCCTAGGTTGAGAGAAACAGAGGGTTTAGAGAGGAAGGCGTTTTGAAGTCATTTGTTTTAGAATAGGATTTAATTGATAGATTCTTAGTGAAAAATAGAGTTATTGACTTTTTTATTTCAGTATAAAGGAAATGAATTGAAAGTGTGTTGAAAATAATTTTGGAGAGTTTATTTAGATATGGTTTAACTTTATTAAATAGTAATGAATATGGTTCATTTATTCAATAGAAAGGTGGTAAGTTGGAGTTGAAAAAATTCTAAACAGAAAAACCTATAGAATTCATTTCAGGAAACCGGACAAAACAAAGGGGAGCGGGTGGAGTAGTTTACTTTATTGCCTATAATTTTAGGGCCATATTACATTGTATTTTATTTCTATACATTACAGTTTAATGACAGTAAGGAAATAAATTTTACCTAGTGTTGATTCCTCTAAAATTCTAAAACCTTAAAAAATCCTAATTTTTTTTCTACCCTCAAATCCATAATTATGAACGTCATTGTACTTGAGTCTACTATAAA
>SNQN01005597.1:23453-43367 GCA_008642245.1 Bassia scoparia | reverse complement strand
TTGCGGGACGCTCAACCCGAAGTGCAAGGTCTAGATCCATGCAACCAAGAACAATCATAATGTTCTCTTTCCAACTCTTAAGTTTGTCCCATCAAGCATGGGAATCATATTTATATTAGCAGATATAGCATTAGCGGAAGCATTCACCGAAGAGAACACAAAAAACAAACCAACATGCTCACCATAAATTTCATAATTCAACTTTAATAAACAGATTATAATACTGGCAATTTATCCCATCATAGACAAGAGACCTAGCACAACATTAATTTTTAGTCTTTGGACAGAAAAAWTAACTTGTAATGGTCCTCTTGGCGTAGTAATCAAATATTAACAATAAATTCTTGTTAATGTTAAGCCTTTCTTTGGACCGACTTAACACCACATGGAAAACCGAACAATTGTTACATATTTATTACCACAAGCATGTTTAATGTCCGGCCAAATAATAGCCTTCCTTTGGGTCGACCATTATTTGCATGAAAATTAAACACACACAAGTATCTCAATATTGTAAATTAATTAATCTATACAATAGAGGTTACTTTGGCAACATATTGTTTCAATTAATTAATCCAAAATACTAGACCCAATTTAACACCAAAATGCCAATTATTAATAATCTGTTTTACTTGATCAATATAACCATCATCTACAGAAGCATTGTATCCAATTATTACAGAAATTGATAGAGTACATGCTTAATTATCAGCACTAAAGTATATATACTTTAACGGCTCGTTTTGTGTGTAACCAGCCACACCTATTATTCTGTGTGGCTGGCAACAAGACATAACGGACTCTGTTATGTCCGTACAACCTAACAACTAACTATTACAACTTAATTAACACTATKAACAGGTCACATTAAAACCTAACACTAATCCAAAAAACAGCAGCCAATAGCCATTAATCTACTTCTGCAATCTGTGCTTCTCTCTCGTTCTGAAACCTTCTAATTCTCTCTCCTTCTGTAACTTTCTACTTCTCTCCTTCTGCAATCTTTCCAGCTTTCTCTCAAGCAATATCTATAGTGAAAATTTAAAAAAAATGAAAAAACAATCAAATGAAAGAAAAAAATTCAGCAAATTCTTCAAACAGACCAATGAAAGTTGAAAACATTGAAGATTCGATGCAACATTTGCAACTCACAAATTATGAAAATTTTGCAAACGAAGACAATATTGCAAACGATGAAGATGATCAAAACGATAGAGAAGACATAATAAACGTCTAAAATGTTTCAATTACTAGACTGAACTTATAATGATACTTTTTTGAATTATATGAACTACTTTTTCTGAAATAAAAAACTACTTTTGTGAATTAAATGAATTACTTTTATGAAATATATAAACTACTTTCTGATATATATGAACTATATTTTATGAAATATCCAATTATTTTTCTGAATTATAAGAAGTATTTTTACGAATTTATAACTAACTTTTATGAAATATATGAACTACTTTTATGAAATATCAAAATTACTTTTCTGAATTATAAGAATACTTTTACGAATTATATGATTTTTTTTACGAATTTATATGAACTCTTTTTATGAAATATCACATTACTTTCTAATTATAAGAAATACTTTTACGAATTAGATGAACTACTTTATAAAATATATGAACTACTTTTATGAAATATCACAATTACTTTTACGAATTATATGAACTACTTTTATGAAATATATGAACTATTTTATGAAATATAACTACTTTTATGAAATATATGAACTACTTTTATGAAATATTATAATTACTTTTCTGAATTATAAGAACTACTTTACGAATTATAAGAACTACTTTTACGAATTATACGAACTACTTTTACGAATCATACGAATTACAGTTCTGAATTATATGAATATTTTTTATGACATACCTTAAAATCTTCACAACAAAGCATTTCCAACTGAATCTCCTTGCACGAATAGTGATTCAGTCAGAAATTATTTTTACATGTAAAACATTCTGATATCTTTCTTCAGAACTATAAGTTTCAAATTTCAAAACAAACAGAATGAAATTCCAAATTTAAAAATTCAGAATATCTTCATCTTGTTGAATTACTTTTGAAAAAAAACAAAAGAAGAAAATTGAACTATTGAACTCAGATCAACTACAAATCACATAGAAAAACAAGTGAAAAACTAAAAAGAAGAAAACAAAGAGAGAGCAAAATAGAAGTACTTTTAAAATTATATGAACTTTTTTTCGAATTATATGAACTACTTTATGAAATATCACATTACTATTCTGAATTATAAAGATACTTTTACGAATTATATGAACTACTTTTTTAAAAATATCGAACTACTTTCATGAAATATCACAATAACTTCTCTGAAATATAAGAACTACTTTTACGAATTATGTGAACTACTTTTATGAAATATATGAACGACTTTTATGTAACATATGAACTACTTTTATGAATATTGTACTCCTAATTTATTTGAGTTATAAGAACTATTTTTACAAATTATAAGCACTACTTTTATGAATTATACGAACTACTTTTATGATAATATGAACTACTGTTCTAAATTATATGAACTACTTTTATACATCCTTAAAATATTCATAACAAAGCATTTCCAGCTGAATCTACTTGCATGAATAGTGATTCTAGTCAGAAAACTTTTTTTGCATGTAAAGCATTCTGATATATTTCTTCAAATCTATAAGTTTAAATTTAAAACAAAACAGAACGAAATTCAAAATTAAAAAAATCAGAATCTCTTCATCTTGTAGATCAAATTACTTTTGAACAAAAAAAACAAAAGAAAGAAACTAAACTATGGATCAGATCTACTATAAATCACAACGAAAAACAAGTGAAACAAAAACAAGAAGAAAAACAAGAGAGAATATAAAGGAAACGAGAAACGAGATAGAAGCAAAGAAAGAAGCAGAGAGAGAAGAAGAGAAGAAGAGAGAGAAGCAGAGAAAAGAGAGAGAGAGAGTAGAGAGAAAATTTTAGAGGAGAAGTGAGAGTAATTTTAGAGAGAGAAATTGAAAATAGAAAATAGATTGGCAATGATAATGAAATGTCACATGACTTATAAATAGTAAATTTATGACAGAACAACGACTTTAAAAAACATTGCCCGCAAACCGGAAAGAACATTGAATTACTTTACAGTAGAAAATCACAATTACTTTTCTGAATATAAAGACTACTTTTGAATTATATGAACTACTTTATGAAATATTATATTACTTTTCTGAATTATAAGAAGTACTTTTACGAATTATAAGAACTACTTTTACGAATTATACGAACTACTTTTACGAATTATACGAACTACTTTTTATGAATAATAACATGAATTACTTTTTCAAAAAATGAATTACTTATTGTCAAAAATTTAACACAATAAATAAACACAAAACACTCAACAATAAAACTACTTTTTTATGAAATATCACAATTAATTTCTGATATAAGAACTATTTTTACGAATTATATGAATTACTTTTATGAAATATATGACTACTTTTATGTAACATATGAACTACTTTTATGAAATATTATAACTATTTTTCTGAATTATAAGAACTACTTTTACGAATTATAAGAACTACTTTTACGAATTATACGAACTACTTTTATGAATAATAAGACATTTAGGGGATAAATTAATCTCATAAAACATAGGAAGTGAATTAATTATTCACACAAAAAAAATGAACTAAGTGACCACAACAACCAACCACCAACACAATCCATAAACGCCGACTTCTCGACTCTCAAGCACCAAATACGATATTGCAATCTGAACAGCAGGAATCCTTCATTCCTTCTTCGATCGCGGTTTCCGACAACACCACAAACACATCCTTCAATTCGCATTCTCATTCTCTTCACCAACACCGCCACCACCACCATCGATTCCTCCTCCTTCACCACCTCCGCTGCCACTTCCACTTGTGACACATCCATCACCGCCACCGGAGTCGTCGGTAGTCGGCGATGTGAGACGAATGATGATGATGATAATGGAAGACGAGGTTTGAGGAGGAATTGAATGGAGGTTATAATGGCGCGAGTTAGGGTTAACAGATGAGAGAGAGAGCGATGATGTTGTTGAAGGTTGAGGCTGAGTGAAGGTGATGAAGCAGAGGAGACAGAAAATGCCATGGCGCCGGTCGCACACCTCTGCCGCCACTTCCACCTGTGAAACCTCCATCGCCATTGTTGAAGTCGATTGGAGTTTTTTCGGTTATTTGATTCTTTCCCAGAAATGAAGGTTTTGTTTTGTTGCTTTTTTGTTCTGAAATTCTTAGATGACAATCAACACTCAAGTTGTTAGAAGTATAAGGTAGTACTTTTGTACGGACTCCGTTATATAAATGAATGGACTCCGTTTTGAGCTGAAATTAGAAGAAGGCCACACCAAGTTGTTATAATGTGGCTTGCCACATTCAAATGTTTGTCATACTTTAAATATGAACTTCAAGTCCACACCTATACAGGGAAATAATGGACATAAAATAATTATACAAAACCAATACGAAGTACATGGCAACATTACGCAAGTCAATTGGATAGCAATATCACTACTCCAGTTTCGATGAAATCAAACAATTTATAACAGATTCCTTTAAAGCCTTATCAAGTGACAAAATCTCAATAGTTAAGGCACATAAATTATAATGATCCTGTTCAAATTGTCACGGAATCCAAACAAAACCATAAAGAAGAAAATAAATAAAATAATTTGCTAGACATTGCAATGTTTGACTAAGAAATTAAACAATTTCACAATACACCTAAAAAACCGATCTGAATAATTTATTCACATGTAGTCATGTACAACACTTTATCAATAATCAACCAAAAATTTGCACGCAGCATGAAAATAAATTGTTCGACAAATCACAGTATATAAATATACGAAATTAGATCAAAATACCAAAATAACCTAATATGGATAAGGCTCTTGATACCACTTATTAGGATTAAACCCTAAATTAATCTTTAATCAGAATCGATTTCCATATCAAATTAATTGGTAGGGTTTAGTCTTCCAATAGTCACCCGCATTAGAGTTTTCTCTTTATTGATGGGATGATATGAGAGACTAATGTTCGTGCTACTAGGGACCATAACCCTTGATGTGTATTTATAATAGAACCCTAGAAAAGGTCAACGGTCTCTACACATATAATATTAAGCCCATACTAATAAAAGACGTAAATAAGTCCAATCATAATATTAACTTAATTGGATCACTTTATTTGGACTGAATCATATGATAGCACATAATACAATTATAACTGAATTGCACACGTAATTGTATCTAGGTTCATAAAATTTCCAACATATATAAAAAAAAACGTTTCAATTGTCACAAAGGATTAAGCTGTCACCGGCACGCGGAGAATTTCATTTCCTCAACTGTCAAACATACATACAGTTGAAGTATTGTGCTCCTTTTTTCTTTTCTTTTTTTTTTTGGCCTTGCTGTAAAAATGATCAAAACATGAAGAAATTACGTACGAGTCAAATTAAAGTGCATTTCTAATTGTTGGCATGGCATATGATATGGCTCATCTGGTGCAACTATATGATCATATTCTCACAACTCACAAGCTAACACGTTAACATGCAGCTTTAGCATACACAATAAATATAAATAAATAACTAAACAAATTGAAGATCATCATATCGTCAGACCGCGTTTATGTGAAGCTTTCTTAGGAGGACTTCACATATATAATGGCTGGTCATTAAAGATGTACTCTACTATTCTTTTATATGTTGATTTTCATTCTTTCAAACTTTATAAAAGAGAAAATATAAGTATTAACTAAAAAGATAAGATCTATAATAAAATAAAGGAAGTCAAAAGTGCAAGGAAAACGAAATTTCTGACCCATTCATACCATACAGCAACCCATTATATATCTCCCCTATATAAATACAAACCCTACTACTAAATGTGACAATTCAACCATTAACCACATTAAGAAGTGGAGAGTTGTATTGTGTTACTCAAAACTCAAAAGAGCGAGGGTTGAAAATATATACTTTCAACTACAATGAAGGGAGTGGATGCAAAAATGTTGTTGACAATAACCATGATGTTGTTGTTGGCGTTGCTAATGATGAGGCAAGTAGAATGCAGGGCGATTCGGCTACCGGCTAGCGATATCAACTGCGACGAAGGCGGCTCGATGGTTGACGGTGGGGGGATCATGAAATTTGGGGTGGTGGGTTCCGGTGAAGATAATCGGAGTAGTAGTGTAAGAGTAGGTCAAGTCTTGAGAAACTTGGGTTTGATATTGGCTTCTGGTCCTAGCAGAAGAGGTGCTGGACACTAATATATAGTCAAATTAAACCTTATACTATATAGAGTGTATTTATATTTAATCAACGTTATTGCGTACTGGAAAAATTTGTACATGCATGGGAATGTCCATGCGTCATTGACACATTGTTCGTTCATACTCATTATTCATGGTCGGCATTCGGCAAGTTGTAATACATTTTTTTTTTTAATATTTTGAGGACACATTATTTATACACAAAAATATACAAACCATTCGTATTGATGTCTTCTTATTTTACTGTAGATTCAATGCCAAATAATGAGATAAATAAAGAAGAAATAACATGTAAGATGGATATCCTTGCCTTCTTATTTTTTTTAATAAGAGAGGATGGAAGTAAATATTTGTTACATGCACCRTCTAATGTTATTTATCGCTAAAACCGCACAGGTAATAAATTGACCCCAAGATCAAGACGTGTAAAACCCTAGCCGTCTCTTCTCTCTGTTCTCTCTCTAAAAAWWWWTTTTCTTCAATCTCCATTGTTTTGGAGCTGTCATCAATCTTCTAAAGGTTGATGGTAAGTCCCTTCTCCCTTTTCTATTTCTCTTTTGTTTTTATTGTTTTCAATAATAAGTCCCTATTTTTTTTTTCTCTCCGTGAGATTTATCATTCTCCTTGTGAGATTTATCATTCTCTTCGTGAGACTCACTCTTCCGTTCTATCGGATTTATCTTTCTCCTTTGTGAGATCTTTTTGGGGCATGTTTGTTTGGTTTTGTCTGGGAATTAATTTGTTGATGAAGATTAGCGCGGGGTCACAACAGATTTTGGTACTTCCAATATATTCAAAAGAATTGATTCAAGATCTACTTCAAAACTATTGCAGATCGATAGAACCCCTCGCAAAAAGCTGTGTAAAGAAGCAGCGATGTGAAAGAGGAGCAACTGTACTTGCAAATATCTCTTTTAGCGATCTAGGTTTTGTCAAAGTTGATTTTAATTTGATTTATTTTGTTATGTATGTATTTGTTGTTACTGATTTCTATTGTAGATGTCYTATGGCTTTCATTTAATGAATTAACCTTCCCTTGTTCTAAAAAAAATAAATTGACCCCAACACTTTGACTACGGGTCTGCTTATATTAACTGAAAATAATTGAATTGAATCGAACTGAAAACAATTGAATAATTGAACTAAACTAAATAAAACTAAAATGAATTATTTATGAGAGAATGAAGGAAATTAAGAACTGAATTGAACTAAACMGAAATTAAGCTGAAGAAATTGGCCCTACATGTGAAAATTAACACATTAACTTTTACTCCTAGAAAATTAACCGCAACACTATTTTAAAGGGAAATTTCCTCAGGTAACCCTGAGGTTTGGCCTAATAGCTCTTATACACCCGAGGTTTCAGGATAGGATCAGGTAACTCTGAGGTCAGGGTATAATAGCTCACGTGACCCTACCGTTAGTTTTTCCGTRAAAAAAGCCTAACGTCGCTATTTTTCCATCCATTTAACTTTAAAACTAACTAAATAACACATTTAACACCTAAATTAACTAATTACYCACTTAAATAATTAAAAAAAATAAATTAAAAGAACACCTACCACCTACCTCCTTCCTCCTTTCCCCTTCATCCTTCGTTGTTCCTCCATCAACCCATCAATTCATCATCAAATTAAACCCATGAAATTTTCCCCCCAATTAAATCATTCAATGGATATCATCTCTTCCATTAACACCTACATCCTTCCCCCTTCTTCTTTCGAGCTCCTTCATCACCCTCTTCCATGGCACCCCAATCGCCATCTCACAACTTTCTCTCTCCAATCTCCTCCAACCTAACAACAATTCGAAGCCAGATATTTTCCAGCAACCAAACAACAATTCGGGTTAGATGTTTGAAGAATTTCATTCAAAAATTCGCAACCCAGCAGCAGCCAATTCACAACCCAGTAACAGCCAAAAATTCGAATAATCAAATAATAAATCGCAACCCATYTTATCACTCTAAAGTTTTTTAATCAGGTTGGAAACATGAACCTAATTGCAAGGCGAATCAAAATTTGTGCTTGAATCCATATTCAGTCAAAGTGACAAACTGTTATATGTTTGCTTGGTCTGGCCGTCATGGGCATCCCTAGCATTGCTAAGAATGCAAACGCAGCAAAGGAGAAAGAGGCGAGGAGAGATTAGCCCGAAATGAAGGTATTAAAATGTCATCGTAGCCCCTCGTTATGGATCTGGTGTTACCTCACTCCATCGATTTAATCACTCCATAGATACATTAATTTGGGCTGCTGCTGCTGTTGGTGCCTTCGATTGGTTTCGAATGGGTGGCTGGTGGTGGTCTGAAAGATGATAAGATTGATGAATTGAAGATGGTAAGGTGAATTGATGATGATTGATGAATTGATGTTGATGAAATTGTTGAAGATGAATTGATAGGGGTAATAATTAAGTTTAGTTTATTAATAATGAAAATTAGGATGTTAATTAATTAATTTAAATTATTTAAGAGTTTAATTAGTTAGTTTTAGGTGTTAAATATGTTAATTAGTTTGTGTAAATGTTAAATGGATGGAAAWGTAACGGCGTCATTCTTTTTTAACGGAAAAAGTAACGGCAGGGTTACGTGAGCTATTATACCCTAACCTTAGGGTTACCTGATCCTATCCTGAAACCTCAGGTGTATAAGAGCTATTAGGCCAAACCTCAAGGTTACCTGAGGAAATTTCCCTATTTCAAATTGTCAATCAAAARCAATACTTCAAAATTGAGAAAAATTGCATTGAAATAGACAAACAATATTAAAACATACTATAAATATAATTCAAAAAGTTAAAGGGATTTTTCCTCATATACCTATGAGTTTTTATTTAATAACTCATATACCCCCATWTTTTTAGAAACAACTTATATACCGCTCAATTAAGAGAAAATAGCCCAAATGCCCTTATTATGGATAGAAAACCTAACACCATGACTATTCCATCTAATTAACCCCTAATTGAACACATTAAACCCTAAGCTAAGACATTCTCTCTCCTCCTAATACCTCTTTAATTATCCCAAATAAAACATCATCTTCAACCTCCATTCCTTCTCTAGTTCTCTCTTCCATTGATGCTCTGCTCATACTTGCTCCAAGCCCTTTCTAACCACTAAAACGAACTCCTCAATTCAATCACACACCACCATGCTCCACTGGACGGGTTCGAATCGTGAATTGTTGGTACTAGGTTGTTCTAATGGATTCTCGCATACAACGCCAACTTGAAGAGTTGATGGTGTTTGATTTGTGATCTGTTGCTGAAATGAGAATCGTGGTTTGATTTTTGATCTATTGGCAACATTTWGAAGATTGGATAAATTGCTAATTAATTTTAAACGCGAGCTTCAATTTTTGTCTAATTAGAGTAATGGGTTAGAGTTTAAGGTCTATATGTGGAAGAGGATTTTTGTCAATTTAAGTAAAAAGCAATTAATTGTGAATTTCTGTCACAGATCAAAGAGAATATTCACATAAAAAAATCAAGCAAAAAAACACCAAAAATTCAAGTAAAAAGCCCAATTTTAATTTCAAATTTCCAACTTGTGTTTYATATATGCGAGGTTTACAATTCGGTTTTTGTTTTGTATTTTAGTTTAATTTTGTTCCATTTTCTAGGTTTTGGGGGGAGTTTGAAGGTTGATGAATTTGTGAAATTGTGGTTGAAGACGGAGATGAGTTTTGGGTTGAAAAAGGGAATGAATTAGGGGTTAATTGAGGAATAATGGAGGATTTTTTACAAGCTCAATAACAACATGAGGACTTGAGCCTTACCGTTATTGGGGAGGAAATTAAAGTAGCTGTTTGGTCCATTCCAAATGACAAATCCCCAAGGGTGGATGGATATGGTTGTGCCTTCTTTAAGGAATGTTGGACCACCATTGGGGGAGACGTTGTGTTAGCTGTTCAGGAATTTTTTGCTTCGGGGAAAATGCTCAGATCAATCAATACCACCTCTCTTACCTTGATTCCCAAAGTTAGATGCCCCTCTACTGTCAGTGATTATCGGCCAATTGCCTGTTGTACTACCCTGTATAAATGCATCTCCAAACTCATTTGTACTAGGTTGTGCAAAGTGTTGACAGGGCTTGTTAGTCAAAATCAAGGTGCCTTTGTTAAAGGACGGAGCATTATGGATAATATCCTTGTGTCAAGACATCTTAAGGCACTACACCCGGAAAAATGCCCCAAAAGGTTGCATGATGAAAGTTGATTTACAAAAAGTGTACGACACCATTGAATGTAGTTTTGTACATGACCTCCTGCATAAGCTTAACTTCCCTACAAAATTCATCACCATAATCATGGAGTGTATTCGAAGTGTGAGCTACACCAATCTTTTTCAATGGGAGTTGTACTGAAGTARTCACTCCTAATAGAGGGCTTAGACACGGGGATCCTATGTCCCCCCTTATCTTTGTCCTATGCATGGAATACCTCACTAGGACTCTCAAATATATTYGAAGCAAGAAGAACTTTAGTTTTCATCCAAGATGCAATAGCCTCAAGTTTAATAATATGTGTTTTGTAGACGATTTCATGATCTTTTGCAAAGGAGAGTTCAAAAGTGCTTCTATGGTTTTACAAGGGCTTCAAGTGTTTGAGCAAAGTTCTYGATTATGTGCAAATAAGAAGAAATCTGACATCTACCAGGTGGGAATGAATCTAACAAAACTACATAAATTGTGTGACATTTCTGGTTTCTCTCAGGGGAAATGGCCTTTTAAATACTTAGGAGCTCCTATCAACACTACCAGACTCAAGAGTAGGGATTGTGATAAATTTGTGGAGAAAATGTGTCTTCGGATACGGTTTTGGGCTTCAAGAAATTAGTCTTTTGCAGGGAGAGTACAACTTATCAACTCAGTGCTTATGAGTAATTGTACGTATTGGATGCAAATCTTTATTCTTCCCAGGGCTGTTTTACACAAGATTAATGAAGTGTGTCAATGTTATTTGTGGCAAGGGCATGAGGGATATACTAAACCAGGGTATGTGAAATGGGAAAAAGTTTGTACACCAAAGAAGTATGGAGGTCTTGGCATCCGAAATCTTTATATTTGGAACACCTTGGCAATAGGTAAGTTTGTTTGGCATATTGCACAGAAAAAAGACACACTATGGGTGAACAAAGACACACTAAGGGAGCAGAATGGTGGAAATATGAACCAACTGCTCATGCCAGTTGGGTTTGGAAGACCCTTTTGCAAGACTAAGAAACAACTACAACTTTGGGACAAAGGATTGTGGTACCCTTCCTCGATCTGGTGCTTATTCTATTAACAAGGTCTATAAAGCCATCATGGATCAAGGAGATAAGGTTGTTTAGTCGAGTTTGGTGTGGAATAGAATGTCCCTCCCTAAGCACATATTTGTCTTATGGTTGGCAATGTTGACCAGATTACAAACAAAGGACAGGTTGGCCAAATTTGGAGTTTGCGTGGATGATTTATGTCTACTTTGCAGTGCACACCCTGAGACTATGAATCAATTGCTCTTCACATGCCATTTCAGTGCTAAATTTTAGATGAATATCCTCACTTGGCTAGGCATTAACAAGCAGTGGCAGAACCTGCATCATATGTGCACATGGGTTGCTAAGAGAGGCCCATTTAATAAAGGTCAAAGACGAGTGATTTTTGTTGTAATTGTTGCCACCATCTATCATATATGGCAAGCAAGGAATTCTGCTCTATGGCATCATTCTGTCCCTCATATCAACAAAGTGACCAATGAAATCAAGAGTCTTGTTCATGCTCGTACGAAGGTCATACAACAGATATAACGAAGTACAGTTTTAAGAAATTGGCTTAAAGCCTTGTATCCGTGATGTTTGTAAAGGGCACTGCCCTGTTGTATGTTTGAGATAGCTATTGGTATGCTTTGATGAGGATGCCGTAGCTTTCTTTGAKTTTAGGTTGTAAACCTGTTTTTGAGCTATAAAATCTTTTCACTTTATCAAAAAAAATAAAATTATGGAGGATTTAACGACGATTTTTGGTCTCATTAAGGGTATTTGGGTTATTTTCTCTGAAGTTGGGGGGGTATATGAGCTGTTTRTAAAAACACGGGGGTATATGGGTTATTAGGCTAAAACTCAGGGGTATATGGGAAAATCCCAAAGTTAAAATATATGATTCAAGAATAGCGAGAATACATCGACATTATTGCTGCTTGCATTGCTCATCGTGTTTCCCATACAATTACATCAATATARATAGAAAACATAACATAACCTAGATAATAACCTAATAACTTAGAATAACCTAATGGGCCTTGGACCTATGGTCTAATACCCTCTAACACCCCCGGGCAAACGTAACGGCAATAACACGAACATTAGGATTGGAGAAAAGAAGAAGAATATTGGCCATTAATAGTAGAGTAGTTGTAATAGTAGAGTAGTAATAGTAGGGTAGTAGTAGAGTCGTAGTAATAGTAGAGTAGTAGTAGAGTAGTAGTAGAGTAGTAGTAATAGTAGAGTAGGAGTAGAGTAGTAGTACTAGTAGTAGAGTATAGGTTTAGTGTTTAGAAATTATAATAAAAAAAGTAGGGCTCAAAATGCGTAGAACCAGTAGGCAAATTAGAAGAAGAAAGAGTAGCAGCAGCGCAGGGAACACTGCTAGAAGACTTCACGGCTTGACGGCGACGGTTGGGACCCGCGGCAGAAGCCGCCATGGCCAGGCTGTAGTGGCCAGAACATATAGGACATGGTTGGGCAWGCAACACCAGGGCTTGATCGCGACTGGGAGGGCTGTCCCACGGTGGCAGAGCAAGCACGACGATGGTTGTGCTGCTATAGTTGGGARCGGAAAAAARAAAGGCAGCAGGGGACGAAGGCAGCAGCAGGCGACGAACCAGAATCAATAGCATGATGCGGTTGATGAGAAAATTGAGAAGAAACAATCGCATCGGCATTCATCATAATTGATCAAGTAGAAAAAATAGAAAATTGGTAGCAAGAGATAAAAGAAAAAAAACGTGAATTTTAGGGTAGAAATTTTTTAGGGTTTTTAGTGTTTTAGGGTTTATATGGAATTTGACTCCAATACCATGCCAAGAATGGAGAGAATAAATCGACATTATTATTGCTTGTATTGCTTGTCCTGTTTCCCATACAATTAAATCAATATATATAGAAAACATAACATAACCTAGATAATAGCCTAATAACTTAGAATAACCTAATGGACCTTGGACCTATAGTCCAATACCCTCTAACATAGGATCAAAATTATTTTACAAAAACGAAAATAGAAATATGCATATTTTTGGTGAAATTGCAAACTATCATATTTGTATTACACCTCTTTTGATGAAATTTATTGTCAAGATGATACATAGATTTCAATCGCACCGTATAAAAAGTTATTAGGTTTATTTGATACAATATAATGTTATTAAGGGGTCGAGGTAAATTGCGCATGTAGGTGAAGCCCTTGGATTAATTTGCTATACAAACAAAGATTAAGGAAACTCACATGTGTGGATGACTAATAATTGACAACATGTCATGAGTGTCAAAATGTGATTTTGTAGGGGTATCGTGGTTATTATTAATAGGTGAAAAATGACAAATAAGTAATACAGAGTACTCCGTAGTAAGTTAAAGTTGTAACAAAAAAGAAGTTTTCTCTATAATCCTAAAATAGAAATATAACAAGCAAAAATAAATTCAACAAATAAGAAAAACTTAGGATATAATTTGCATTGGAGCAAGAGAATTATTTTACATTTAAACTATCTTTTTTCTTATGCATATTATTAAGTTTAATATGAATATTCTTTAATTTTCGATGATGTTTTTTTAAAGGTTAAAATCAAAATTTAATAATTTAAAAAATAGATTATCAATTATCTATAATTCTAATATTATTATAATATTAAAAAGTGACTATTATAGAAATAAAAAGTGTGCACAATCAAAACAATTATAAATAGATAGAAGAAAATATGATTTTAAATCATTAATATCAAAATAGGAAGAGGTAAAGATAGAGGAAAAAAGAATGGTAGAAGATGATAAATATTATACTCCGTACAAGAAATTGTAAAATTTTATTAATTGAAAATTATTTGTAATTGTAAAAAAGATAAAAAGTTTATTTCATAAGATGACACATAACAGTAGGTATATCATGTGGCGATTCTATATAACATCCTATTGACTAATACTTTGTATATTGTTATATAGATATACTCTGTAGATAGGAGAGAGAATAATGTAGATGTAAAAAAAGTAGTGGATCCATATAGTGGGGCAAGTGTGCAATCTTGTATATATCTATACTAAAGAAAACCTCACATCTTCATTTTTTCCTCCCAAATCCTCTTAATTAATAATTGTATAAAAAATAAAAAAGAAATTAATTAATATGTATAAATTATTAAATGTGCTTTGACAATTAACTACTACTCCTAAAACAACACTTAATTAGCTTATAATTTTCCTCCCAAATTGCACTGAAAATAGACCTTTAAACATTTAACAATCATCCATTGTGTATTAATTAAATCATTTTTTATGTGTATATATAAAAGATACTTATAAAAGAAAATTATTTTGTGACACAGGTTGTTAAAAAGATTTAATTAATTTCCTTAATATAACTACTCCTTTAAATCTTTTATCATCACACATAAAATGATGTGGCACGTAAATCCACGTGTCGTCTTAAAAGTGGTTACGAAAGTCCAACATGGCTKAAAGAACAATGTCACGTGTCAAGCAACAAGTGGCTTTTGGTTCTGTATACGTTCCGTCTAAAGCCGGACGTATTCCGCAAATTAAACTGCTGAAGCAAGCAAACAGATAAGTTTACGCTTAGGATGGTGACAAGTGTCACACATCCAAGCCCTCAAGGTACAAGGCAAAAGCCTATAAAACCCCTTGAGAGGCCACATAATGGAGATAATTTTTCATATATTGAGAGCATTGAATTCATACTTAAGCAAGTATAGAACTTTATCTCTCTAACTTCTCTCTACATTCAATTGCATTTATTACTTTCCTCCTTCCTTTARTTACTTAGGCATCGGAGGGGAGATAATCCGAAAAGGATTATTCTCCTTCTTGCAGGTGCTAAGGAGCGTCGAGGAACTTGAAGTGCCAAGCCAACGTCGAGTTCCAATCCAAGGTCAGCTCCCTCGAAGTAGCATTYACGGGAAGCCTCCACCCTTCTCTCAACCCTGCAGCAGAGGAAATCTTGTAGCGTGCCAAGCAAGTACTTGCTACAACATTTGGCGCCGTCTGTGGGGAGGCGATCAGAAATGGCTTCAAGGGATGATCACACCAAACAAGGAAGGAACACTCCTTCATCTTCAGAGAAAGAAAGCAACCCAAATGGGGAGAACCACCCCGATCACTCCGTCTTCCATGATGTGGAAGATTTGGGTACTTACGTGGGAACRGAGCTCTCCCTCCAAGACTTGGATGGATGATATGTTACACGTGATATGCTCAAGGATTAGATAGGTGCAGGAGTGTCTGAGATAATGGATCGTTTTTCGGAACAACAAGATCTGAAGGCGCATCTCCAAGCCCTCAAAGAAGACAATGCACGCTTGAAGGCCGTGCGTGATGGAAAGACTAAGGCCGGTGGTACTGAAGATCCTGCCAAGACTCAGGCCATAGAATACAACACTCCTGTGGTGCCCAACATCAAGACTACTAAGGTCAAGCACCCTACTCCCAGAGACAAAGGGAAGAATGTTGAGACCCAGAATTCGTTCCCATTGAAAGGAGAAGAGCGCCAGGTTAGAGATACCGCAACACTACTAAGCCCTTTCCATTGCCCCAAGGACTCAATCATGAGAGGCCGTATCTTTTAACAATTGATGTGATGATAGTGGTCTACCAAAAGCCGTGAGTTCCGGAGACGTTCGGCACTATTAAAGGAAAGAAGTCAGAACGTAAGCTTCTTCATGATGTCGTCTATCATCCAGAAGAAGAAAAGAGGCTGAGAAGCCAAGATGTTAGAGAATCCTTGAAAGAGAAGAAGGCTGAGAAGCTTAAGCAAGCGACTCATGATGATGAACATCCTTGACGGGGATTTACTTCCCTTATGCACCGATTCCCTCCTCATCTTCTCTTCAGAATCTGACATTACACATCATTCCACCAGTCATCATACAGACGGCCAATCAGGATCAAGAACCAGAGGTTCGTTCCACCGAAGGTGGGGTTATCACCGAAAAGCGGTGCTACCAGAACAGAGGACTATGGTCTTCCGTTTCCCAAGGAACGGAGGGTAGGTTGCAAGGACTCTCTCCACGAAAGAGTTCTTTCTCTGCTTCTATTTGGATTATTCAACTCAATCTCAGAAAAGTTTATTCCTTCCATCGATGCTTATGATTGGAAACCACATCCAGACACTCACTTGCATGTATAAACATCTCATGCTGACCAACAAGCTGGATGAACGCAAACTGTGCAAATATTTCTCGGTTACCCTCAAGGGTTAGCCCAAAGTGGTTCAGCAGGCCTCCCAACAAGCTCCCATTCATTAATCAATGAAACGAGCTATTCTTTTTATATCATTCATGGCGGCATCGCCGAGAGAAAAAAGCAGCTTACATTGGAAGAATTCCAACATACGCCCGAAGTGAGCTTAAGAAGCTACATCAAAACGCTTCAACAATGAGACCCCAAATCCTGATCTGCCAGACGAGTGATTCTCTAGACTAATTTCTATCGAGGATGATGAGGACAACCCCTTCAAAATTCCAAATGGTAGCAAAGGGTGCAAGATTTGAATGAAGTGATGAGGTATGAAGAGCATGGATTACTGCTGAGAGAATCTGCGCCGTTCAAGAGGCCAAGAGAGAGTAACTCTATCCCTCCTCAAGCCTCAAAGTTAACCAGTTGCCATCGAAATGGAGAACATGACAAAAGGTCCAATACCTGGAACCATGAGGAAGACGACCACCTCTAAAAAATGATGCAGCTAGGAAGAAGAAGATTTCAACTACACCCCTACAGTAGAATATACTAAGGATCTTTTCCAGTGTAAAGAATCGCAAGGATGTGCACATCGAAAAATCCCCCTCAATCGAGACCGAGTTGGATACTCGGGATAAGTCCAAATATTGTCAATTCCACAAAGATGTTGGCCATGTTACTGGAGATTGCTTCACGTTCCAACGAACCATGGATCGTTTAGCGCATCAGGGAAAGGTGAAGAAGCATCTCATCAAGCGGTTTCTGAAGAAACCCTCATCTAAGGATGATGCCCCACATAGCGAACATTCCGACTCAAGAATAGTTTATATGATCTCCGGAGGGTTTGCAGCGGGAGGACCCACCGTGGAGAGTCAGAAAGAGTACGCAAGCAAGCTGCCTCAAGTAATGGCTGTTGATAGTGAAGCCAATGCTAAAGAAGTATTCCCAGATGTTCTCATTTGCGAGAAAGATCGTGGGGAGGTAAGCACCCCCCATGTTGATCCTCTCGTTGTAGAAATGAAGGTCGRGGATAGGCGGGTCCATCGAATCCTCATTGATACAGGGAGCTCGTCGGATATCATTAGCCTCGAATGTCTTCAGAAGCTGAAGTACAACGATGATGACCTAGCCCCTTGTCATAATCCGATTATTGGATTTGGTGGGGGCGTGATCCAACCAGTAGGGACTGTGACTCTACCTCTCCGAATGGGAAAAGAGGATAAGTGCCGACATATGAAGGTTAAGTTTTTGGTAGTCTTGAACATGTCTGCATACAATGTGATTCTTGGACGTCCAACCTTGAATGCGTCCAAATCAGTGGTGGTTACACATCTCATGTTAATGAAGTTTGTGTGCAACGATGGCAAGATAGGAACTATCTATGGAGATRAGCAAGTCGCCAGAGAGTGTTACCTTACCACTGTCCGACCACTTGCTGGGGGCAAGGAGAAGGAGTTAGCAGAGCTGTTGGGAAAGAGAGTTCAAAAAAAACGAAAAGTAGGTGAAGTCCTAATGGTGCATGGATTACATCAAGAAGCCATGGCAATTCATGGGTTGTTTACCTCTATCTCTCGACCTGAACCAGGGGGCCGACAGGAAGATTTTGCTATTGATCCTGCTATTCCGGAAAGGACGGTGAAGGTTGGTGAAGCCATGGGTGAAGAAGTTGAAAAAGGGCTCAAAGCTCTGTTAAGAGACTATAAGGATGTTTTTGCCTTCTCTATGGAAGAGATGCCAGGGTTGGATCCAAAGATTGCCCAACATAGTCAAAATGTTGACCCCACAATGAAGCCAATCAAACAGAAAAAGAGAAACTTGGGGCRGGTGCGTAGCAAAGCAGCCGATGAGGAGGTGAAGAAYCTTCTGGATGCAGGCTTTATTCGTTCATGTCAATATCCCGAATGGGTTGCAAACGTGGTGTTGGTTCCAAAACCCAACGGAACGTGAAGAATGTGTGTGGATTACACTGATCTTAACAAAGCTTGCCCTAAAGATAGTTTCCCACTCCCTAAGATTGACAAGTTGGTAGACTCCATAGCGGGGCATGAAGCTATGAGCTTRGTTGATGCTTACTCAGGATTCCATCATATCCCTCTAAAGGAGGAAGACCAGGACAAGACAGCCTTTGTCACCGACAATGGGTTGTATTGTTACAAGGTGATGCCATTTGGCCTAAGGAATGCCCCTGCAACCTTCCAAAGATGTGTAAACACCATCTTCGCTAAACAGCTTGGAAGGAACGTGGAAGCTTACARTGATGATATGATCATCAAAAGTAAGAAGAAGGAGGATTATGTCAGAGACCTAAGGGAGACCTTCGACACCCTCCGACACTTTGGCATGAAACTAAACCCKAAGAAGTGTGTGTTTGGAGTTACGTCAGGAAAATTTTTGGGATTTCTGGTTGATAAACGAGGCATAGAGGCAAATCTGGATAAAGTCAAGGCAGTTCTCGACATGCAATCCCCAAGAAATGTCAAGGAAGTACAGAAGCTAACGGGATGCTTGGCAGCATTGGGAAGATTTCTATCAAAAACAGGAGATAAATGRCAATATTTCTTCCGAGCCATCAAGAAGAGTGTTAAGTTTGAATGGAGTGAGGAAGCCGAAGCGACATTCTTAAAACTCAAAGATCATCTTCACTCTCTTCTACGTATGGTAAGCCCCAAGGAGGGGGAGACTTTGTATATGTTTCTTTCGGTGTCTTAACATGCAGTCTCAGCGGTGTTGGTAGCCGAAAGAGAGGGCACCCAATTGCCAGTTTATTTTGTGAGCCACGTCTTGCAAGGAGCGAAAATGCGCTATGCTACAGCAGAGAAGTTTGGTTTGGCTCTTATGATGGCTAGTAAGAAGCTTCGTCCCTACTTTGCAGCTCACAYGATCGTGATCTYCACTAACCAACCCATCAAGCAACCCTTGTCAAAGTTAGAATCATCAGGAAGGATGCTGAAATGGGCTATTGCTTTGAACGGTTTCAATCTTGAGTTTGAACCTAGGAAAGCCATTAAAGGTCAGGCACTGGCGGACTTCATTGTAGAGTTAACAAGACTTACACCGGTTGAAACATCAAGCGATGTTTGGACCCTATTTGTGGATGGATCTTCCACCCAAAATGGGTGCGGAGC
>SNQN01005597.1:0-21503 GCA_008642245.1 Bassia scoparia | reverse complement strand
ATTCCTTTTAAGTTAAAAGTCAGGTAAGTTAACATAGTTTACTAGCAAACCTAAACTGACGCAAAGAATTGATAAGTAACAATCTATGAAAAGCAAACGTCCCTACGTTCGCATCGATTTTATGCGCCATTACTTAAGGCAGACAACTAAAAATTTGCAAAGGGGCAAATAACCCCCCAACTCGCGAAGGACAAGCGTCTTTATTTTGCGAAGGATGAATGGTCCATGTAGGAATAAGATTCCAATGGTCTGTSCAATACAGAACCCTAAATTTGCGAAAGGCAGGATTTACAACCTGCGAAGAGCAGGGCCTGATGTCCTGCAAAGGGCAGAATCTTCTAACCTACGAAGGGCAGGATCTTTAACCTGCGAAGGGCAGGATCTTTAACCTGGGAAGGGCAGGATCTTTAACCTGCGAAGGGCAGGATCTTTAACCTGGGAAGGGCAGGATCTTTAACCTGCGAAGGGCATGTGAAGGTTTGAAGAAAAGATCACTCAATCTCCAAGTGTAAGGGCAATCAGTATGATTGATTGACTTGACACCCCTATTACCCAGAAGGCTATAGTCAATCAATTCTTTGTCATCTATAAACTTAGAGATTTCGTGTGGAAAACTCAAGACTAAGTGTTAGGTGGAAGGTGCGAACGTACACTTCAGTGTATCCATCTATTTCTATTCGCACATTAAAGGAAGTCAATGGAATATGTGAATGCATACTTTGTCTATTCGGCTATTTACCTTCGCACATCGAAGCATCTGCGAAGCGCAGATGAATATGTAGATCTTTCCAAACACCTAAACACCTAAGTGTTGTAAAGATATACAGGGGCAAAAGAAGTAGCGAAGCGAAGAAATTGAATAAAATGCGAAGAACAGTTAAAAGCAAGAATAGATAAAGGAGAACAACATTGACATCAAAAGTGACGAAGCGCCCATTGGATTAGCAGTTGTGCACATAAGGCTTCGAGCCATGAATGTAAAATATTTAGATACAACAAATTTTTTTACTAAGTGTCGAATTACATCAAAGTACTTTAAGGAGTTGGATGAATATACAACATAAATTGGCAAAAGAGGAAAGGCAAGATAACAACTTCTGCGAAGGCTGGTGAAGATACGAAGGCCCTACTCTTCGTCATCATCCTCAAATACATAAACACAGTTTGGTTGAGGCTTCTCGAGACGAGGCAAAGGGAGTTTATCTATTAAAGCACACTCCTCAACATAATTGAGGCGTTCTTCAAGGACCTCATAAGGGTAGTCATCCTTGATAGGCATGAGCTCCCAAGATTACGGATGAGAGCGTCATTTTTGATCCTTTTCCTCGCCTCTCGTCCCTTCGTCTCCCTCCTCTGTAAAGGGCATGGATGTTGTTGAAGAGTGGAGAGGGAGTAGTTGAGGACGAGCTTCCTTGCTTTCGAGCTCCGGCTATTGGTTTGATTTATCTTGTGAGCTTCGCCTGGCGGGATATCATCTACCGCTTCACTCTTCGCTCCTGCGTCGAGCGGCTTTCCTCCGCAGCGACTTAGTTCTCTCTAAAAAGATATATCCTCGTTTCTGTAGAGAATGAAGGGCCTGAGAAGTACTTCGTGAGTCAGCGAGCTGTTGAATCAATCTCAATTAGTTCGAGTTGTCTGGTGATGGCTGTGGTCTGCTGGGCGTGTAGTCCTCGCCTTACATGAAGAAGCTCTGTGTATCTTGCCTTTCGATAGTGAGGATGGCTTCGCAGACCATCCTCTAGATGGCCGGCGAAGAAGATGGCAAGGTAAAGAAGTTAAGTAAAAAAAAGAAAGGAAAATTTAGCTGAATTGCTAAGGTTAGAGATTTACTCAGCAAATAATTCGATGGTCACCAGAGCTGTATACAGACATAGCAAGTGTAGATCTCAGAAGGAGCAACATCACCATCTGTCCTTTAGCATTCTTTGTTAGGAAGCTGGGAGTTCTGCGAAGCTTGAGAACGTTCATCCTCTTCGTAATCAAGTCATGCATGGTTGTCGTTGCAGATCGGAACGACGTGGATGCTTCTTGGGAAGGCGCTTAGGCTTGATGAATGCTTTATCAGGCTTCGAGTTGGAGACGTGGAGCCCTTGGAATGGGTGGAGAGACAAGGGAGGAACTACGTTCTCATCATGATATTAAACTTCGAAAAGTCATATCTTGACGACTTCCCCAAGTCGTGTGTTGGAGAGGTCTGCTGGAATTCAGCATTTGACGATGGCAGTTTGTCTCAATCACTTCGAAGTCACATACTCGACAAAGTAATGTATTAGGACGAAGGTGGATTCTGTCGACAGTTTGGTATCATCGCCAAGTTTAGGGAGATCTGTTGGAAACGAGGGGAGTACATGGGATATCTTAAGACTTCGTCATAGATGTGTTTCGCATAATTATAATCTACAGGTCGTCGTTGGTGTGGGACTCTCGAATGGGAGACACGGACAGCGCGTCGATGCTTCGAGGAGTATCGATGTCCGCTGTGCTTTTCTTCGCACCAACTGCGAACGTGGTCCTCAAACTGGGGTCGTCGAAGCTCTGCCATGTGCCAGGGTCTCAGATGACTGTACCACAAATCCGGCGAGATCTTTATAGAAGTTCCTTCGTGGTATTTTTTTCCGCGACCGACTCGTCGCTTGTCTTCAATTACGAGAAGGCTTGGGAGATCTAAAACATCAAGAAAATTTCACAAGTGTTGACTCATACAAGAATGACTAGTTATCTTGCAAGTATCAAGGGAATGTGCGAAGGTGAACGCAAATAGATGAATATTTTCGCCAATAATTCAAGAACATTACATGAAGCTGCGAAGAAAAAAAGGAGCCATGACAACTGAGGTATCACGTCGCCAATCTCCCCTAAAAGAATGAGGGAGTTGGATGTAACACTGTAGTGGTACATATCTTTCCTTCGCCAAAGATAAGGAAGTGAGCAAAGTTTTTCGAGGGAAATATAAAGCAAGCACTGAAGTGTTTCGCAAGATACCTCAAATTGAGGAAGTCTGGAAGTCACTCAGTGTATACCTTGTTGCGTTCGCCAAATATATTTAGGAAGTCGAAGACCCCATGGTAAACTATGGTGAAGCTTCGCAACAATCGGCACCAGGGGAATCACTCCATAATCTGATAGACAATCCATAGCGAAACGGATTTTTAACATAAACTGAGTGTAGTTCGCAGCCTCTACGAATTAATTAAAAGGAAAGCTGAAGCAAACGAGTGGCACTGAAGTGCACGTTCGCAGTTTCAGCAACTGCAAAAAGTAAAAATACAAGGGAGGCTAGTTGCGAGCAAATCAGTGTAAAATCTAAGGTGTAGTTCGCAACTCTCCCCCCTAAAAGTTCAAAAGAAACTAAGTTGAGTAATTAACACGGTTTTATCTTGCCTAAAGTGCGGTACCTTGCCTCCGCAGCAAGTGCATCGTAGTCCTTCGATGTCATTTTGCCTTTCTGGATGTCAYGAAATCGATCGTAGGCAGCAGCTGCGATGGGAAAAGAACACACAGAGTTAGTATCGCGAATACATGGGATTTCGAACGTAAAGAAATGTGAAGCTACCTCTCTCGTCCCTAGTGCTATCAATTAGGGAGAAGGCCATAAGGAAGTCCTTATTGACGAAGAATTCYTAAAATGGAAGCCAGTATTTGGGAATGTAGTCCTTAGTTGCTCCATCACTAAGAATTACAGGCTTTGAGGTGAAGTATTTCAATTGCTTCTCCTCATTCTCAGAAAGGGTTCCCAATTCGTGAGACTTCACCGAATTAGGAGTCCTCGTCCAAGCAGCAAGAACCTTGCTCACACCCTCTTCGGCGGAGCGAAGGTAAAAGAAGTCTGTCTTCCAGACATTGAATTTATTCGGTTTGTCGAAGGCAGTCATGTAGCCTTCGCGGTTTGCCAACRGGTACCAACCATATAGGCATTTATTGTTCTTGCTCAGCTTGTGCATTCGCACAAGGACGCGAACAGAAGGGGAGTATCCTCTCGCCTTGCAGGTGGCGAAGTACCCCAGAATATGAACCCACGAGTTGGGGGTTAGTTGCGACAAGCCTATCTTATAGGCAGCAAGAAGGTGATGAAAAAATTTCCTAACAGGCACCCTTAGTCCAAGGTCCACCACGTCCCTATAGATGGCGAAGGTGCCTTCAGGAGCATCAACGATGCGATCCCCCTTCTTGGGGACTAGCAGTTCGAGGCCTTGCCCCCTTATTCCAAGCATTGTGCTGTACTCTGCTTTGTTCGCGGTTAGTTCAGCAATCCACCCCTCGTGAACCTTGAAGGATTCGGGGGTAGGGTAATTGCGGGTCTTCGCCGACACTGGTACTGTTGGGGGGGGGGGGTTCAACCAAAACGTCCTCCGTAGAAACGTCAAGGTTAAAGAATTCAGGTATAATGTCATTAGTTTCATCATCAACATGCGAAACAGAGGGTCCTTCGTCAGTTCTGTCCTGTCTACTACTACTACATGGAACCCAGGCTGTTTGTTTCACCCTTGGCATTTTAAAATCCTGCACAAGGAGAGAAGTTTGGGTTGGGAATTTATTTACTGAAGGTATCGCGTAAGGATAATATTGGGAATCGAAGAACACTGGTCTCAACAGATCCTGGAGAGTTGCCTGGGCTCTTCGAAGCCCCCAATATCCGACTTATTAGGCTCGACGCGAAGCGAAGCCATTTTATTACTTTGTAAAAAAGAATGAGAAAATCCAAAAATTTGAAGGGAAAACTATACCTTACACTGACGAACGAAGGATGTTTGTCGCGAAGAAGAATGGCGAAGACGAAAACTGCGAAGCGTTTCTTGAACTGCAATTCACGTCGTAAGAAAGAGAGAGAAAAACCTTGAAGGAAACCTAGAGAGAGAAAGAGGAAAATTTGGGAAATAAATATTTCAACAACCATTTTTCTCTCTCCTCCCTACCCCCTATTTATAGAAAAAAATTAGAGTTGGGCTTAGGTTTTGAATTAAAAGGCCAAGAAATTTGAGCGGGAAAATGAAAGAAAAGAAAAAGACAAAGAGAACTGAAGGACCTTGGGCCTGGATTTAGCTCAAAAGAAAGAATCATAGCCTTGGCTTTTAATTGGCTCAAATCACAACAAGAGACAACTGGTTTGACTTCCAAGAATTTTGCACAGATGGGGAATGCAAAACTCAGGTTCAATTCTCGAGAAATGGGAGAGTGCAATTGTATCCCCAAGGCATAAAGCACACGGATCGAGGTGTCTCTCATTGAAGAAGTACGACAACGAAAATCGAGGAAAGCCTCTCATCCTCTGATCCCGACATCAAAATTGTTATCAAACCCTCCCAATACACAGTGTATTGAACCGTTTGAGGGGCAAATGATGTGGCACGTAAATCCATGTGTCGTCTTAAAAGTGGTTACGAAAGTCCAACATGGTTCAAAGAACAATGTCACGTGTCAAGCGACAAGTGGCTTTTGTTCTGTATACGTTCCGTCTACGCCGGACGTATTCCGTAAATTAAACTGTTTAAGCAAGCAAACAGATAAGTCTACGCTTAGGATGGTGAAGAGTGTCACACATCCAAGCCCTCAAGGTAAAAGGCAAAAGCCTATAAAAACCCCTTGAGAGGCCACATAATGGAGATAATTTTTCATACATGAGAGCATTGAATTCATACTTAAGCAAGTATAGAACTTTATCTCTCTAACTTCTCTCTACATTCAATTGCATTTATTACTTTCCTCCTTCCTTTACTAGGCATCGGAGGGAGATAATTCGAAAAGAATTATCTCCTTCTTGCAGGTGCTAAGGAGCGTCGAGAACTTGAAGTGCTAAGCCAACGCGAGTTCCAATCCAAGGGTCAGCTCCCTCGAAGTAGCATTGACGGGAAGCCTCCACCCTTCACTTAACCCTGCAGCAGAGGAAATCTGTAGGCGTGCCAAGCGAGTACTTGATACAACATAAAAAAAAAAAATCCATTTCCACGTTTTACATGTTTTCTCCCCTAAAAAATCTTCATCATAAACAAGTTTTACAAATAAATTCATTTAACAAAACTGTGCATCGCCGGGAATTAATCTAGTAGAATATTATATACTCGTATATAAGCTCACCAAATATGGAGCTGAGTAAAGATATTGTTTGGTTGCACATATATTGCCTAGTAATTTCTATTTCTTAGGAAATTTAGAGAATATATTTTGTTTAATTGACATCATGTAGGAAATATAAATTCCTTAGAAATATAATTTCTTAGGAAAAATACAGGAATAATCCCACCTTTTAGTGGTCTTCCAAAAATAAATTAACCTTTCGATTATACAAATAATCCGACCTTTGGGTTGTCTTCCAAAAATGTACCCTAAACGATTGGTGACCTGATGATTAGGTTAATGGGACACGTGTCATATTGTCATTGGTTGTAATTAAATAAAACCTAAATAATCAAAAAATTAATTATAAGTAAACCTAAACTAATTAACACCCCTCACCACCCCTCACCCACCACCACAAACACCTGCCACCACTGCCTCACCATCTCCCATCTGCCACGTCCCCCCCCTCACCACCTCTCCAACTGGCACGTGACCCACCTCACCCACATCACCACCTCTGCACGTCACCCCCGTCACCACCAACCTCACCCACCGCACCAGACCACCTCACTGCCTCATCCACTTCACCCACGTCACCCCCTCACCCACCTCACCACCACCACCAGACACCCAACCCACTCACCACTGACCCACTCACACAACACCCAGCCACTCACCACTTCAATTCACCACCCACTCAACATTTCAATTTCACCACCCACTCGCCATTCAATTCACCACACCACACCACGTACTACTTCAATTCACCAACCACGACCACCACCCTACCCTATCACACACACACCACCTTCGCCACCCACGTCCTTACCACAACCATCTCACCAGTCACCACCCACTACCACTTGCACCGACCACAATCAAAGGAGAGAGAAACGAAACAGAGAGAAAGACGAAAGAAACAGACAGAGAAAAGAGAGCAGAGGAAAAAGTAGAGCAGAGACAGAGAAAGAAACAAAACAGAGGAAAGAGAGCAGAGGAAAGAGACGGTGGCGATTCGAGGTTGGCCCAGCTCCGATGGTGGGRGACGGTGCTGTTGACAGAGGCATCACAGAGAAGAGGAGAGAGAGTGAGCAGAGGTTAGAGAGAGAGGAAAGTGAGAGATAATTAGAGGGCTTTAACAAAAAAAGGAAAAAAAAAAATTAAAGCTGATTTTAACCTGAACAACAGGTTGCAAGTCATCCGGTGCATTTTTGGAAGACACACCCCAAAGGTCGGATTATTTTGAAATAATCGAAAGGTTGGTTTATTTTTGGAAGACCACTGAAAGGTGGGATTATTTCAGTTAATTTTTCCAATTTCTTATGTAGTGTGTGAAATGCCGAAATGGCTTACCGAGCCCCCCTTGGTAAGTCAAAATTTCAATGGCTAATGTGGGACCTAGCTAATTGCATTATTACGACAAATTGTTTAGTTTATTTTTTCTCTCTCCAAATTAGTTAACTTAAATAAAAAAATAATTAAGCAAACATAGGAATGAAATAAATTCCTAGGTAATTTGAGTTCCTACATTATATATCAAATTATCAACCAAACAAGCTAAGCACAATTGCTACCAAAATGGACAAGGGAAATTATTTCCCATGAAATATAATTTCCTATGTGAACTCATTTCCAATGTCAACCAAACGATACCAAAGTAATTCGGGTAGTTAAAAACGGAAACGACCAAAACTAGAAATGGATACTCGAGCATCATCAACATGGAACGAGCCGAGAAAACTAATGTGGACTTTTATATATCTTAGGACTTTGGTGGGAGGGTGAGACTGAGAGAAAACTACAATTATTAGAGAAGTAATGGTTGGACTTAATTTACATACAATTATACAAGTATATAAATAAAATGAATAAAAGTGAACAAAAGCAATAATGCAAGTAAGAAAAGCTTTGCAAAAGTGGATTAGGTACCTAATAAGATCACATTCTCTAAGGAGCAAGTATACTTAAAATCAACCAAACTCCATTCATTAAATGGGCCTTTCTTTAGACTTATAAAATCAATTTATCAAGTTACTAGATTATGGCATAAAACATAACAAATTAACAATGTTAGCTAACATCATATTCTGCTCTTTAGTCTCAATATCTTTACTAGCAGTCCTCTTATTAGCTCTACTGTCACCAATCCCTTACAAAAACCATGACGAACCCTTGGTTGCACTATCCTTGTACATCCAACAGCCGATCAGCACAACGCCCCGTAGCAACAACGCGCAACGTGACACCGACACGTTGTCCAACTCCGGCGTGTTGACCTACCACCGGAAGCTCACGACGGGGCCGGAGAGCACGTCGACAATAGTAGGCAAGGCACAGGGGTTCATCATACCAATGGAGAAGTTTGCTCATTCGGCGTTTAACATAATTTATTTGAGCGTGAGTACGCCAGAGTATACGGGAAGTCTGAGCATTCAGGCTAAGAAATTGGAACACAAACAAAGAGAGGAGCTTAGAATTGTTGGGGGAACTGGCTCTTTTGCATTTGCTCGTGGTGTTGCWGTTTTTGATGAGGCTAATAATCATGAATTTTCTGGGGTTGATAATGATGATCATGCACAAATKTATCAAGTTAATTTACAGCTTAAATTTCCTACTCATATCAACTTTGAAGGTTCTGTTGATTGATTTAGACTAGTTGATCCATTCTTAGCTTGTCAAATTTAATAATTTATAATTGATATATGGTAAAGTATGATTTTGATACATTTAGAGTGCGCATTCAGTCATTTTTTTTTTGAGAGTGATAGATAAGACTTTCTCTGTCTCCCACGTATAATTGACAGGCACAAAACTACAAAAAAAAAAATAAGGAGCATTTGTTAGATGAATAAGTTTACTTGGCAGCAGGTTATTCAATATTGCAACAATATTTCAGTATGTGTAGGGAAGTTTTATTTTGGTTTTTTAAAGAGAATAGAAGATGGATTTTTTAATTCAGGGATTGAAGAATCATACACATTACGATAAAATGTGATCAGGCAAACCAAGTACATAACAAAAGAGGTAAATTAATTTTAATCTTAACAGATAACTTGATCACAATAAGTAAATGTCTATTAGTAACAATGCAGTTGTGACAGTTCGTTCTCCTTGTCTATATCAGTATGCTTCTTCAGACAACTTGTGATCGATATGTGATAGTAAGTGTTTGAAAGTAGATCTTTGCTTCGATTTTGAAAGTACTTGAAAGAGTACCAAAAAAATGTTGTAGATCTCTGGCTAATCTCTATCAACAAATTAATATCGCAGAGAGAAACATACTCCAATGACGAATAACGATCTCACATTGGCAATAAAGAAAATTCTGATAATAAAACTGAGAAATAGATCTCGCAAAGGAGAGAGGATGAATCCGATAGAACGAAAAATAAGATATTTTATAAAGGAGAATAATAAATCCGATGAAGCAGAAAAGGTTCTCACATAGAGAATTAGATAGGCCTTCTTGTAAGCAATAAAAACAAATGAAAAGATGAGATTGGGGGCTTACATCACCTTTTGAATAATGGTTAGCCGCAAAATAATGAAAGAAAGGAGAGTTTTTCTTTAGAGAGGAATAGAGAGAAAAGCGACAAGGGTTTTTCAAAGCTCCGTGTTGTTGTTAGTTTTTGTAACTCCTGTATTAATGACTTTGAAAATAAGTGGAGGAGAGATCGAGATGTCAGAGGACGAACACGAGATATGGCAGCGCACACAAAGCAACAAGTAGAAAAAACACCATGCAACGATCAAGATTTAGACAGTCTGTTTTTGTTTTAGTATAGAGTTGGGATGAAAAATGATAGGTTTAAAAGAGAACGTAAAATATTGGCCTGTTAAGAACAAAATTGTAAATTATATAGTATATCAATTTGGCTCAATCTACATATATGATTAAGAATTAATATTTGATTTATTTTAATAATTAAAAAAAAATTATCAATAAGTGTCATAGTTTGAAGACATTTTAACGAGACATCTACCTATAAATAAAACTTTTTGGGAAAATTCTATATGCTGGCCCGAGGTTTGCCAAAACCACACGGTACGCAACTACATTTTCTAATTCTACATAGTGGCTCGAGTTTAATAAATTAATACATGGTGGCCTCGAGGTTCATTTTTCTATATGGTGAGAACCTAACAACCAACCAACTCTCACCAGTAGCACCAACCAACCCAACTCTCACCACACGACCTAACTTTCACACCACACTCCCAACCGCTAGCCCACCGTCCAACTCGCTACCACTCACCACCGCCGCAAGCCTTGAATAAACTACACTCATTTTCTCTCTCCTCGTCAAACCCCCTCAATTCCAATACTAAATCATTGCAACTTCCTCCACTATTCTCATCGACCTTCAACCTCGAAAACCTACAATCTGGGATCAAAATCATCGAGCAAGACCATCGTCAAATCCGATAGGGGTTTTCGATACTGAAGAAAATAGAAACTGACGATTATTGTTGCGCAAACAGTGGCACGATGATTGCTATGGTGATGAAGAAATCAATAAGAAAAGTACACGAGAGAGGGCAGATAATGTAACGGCTGCATACAATGGACAGCAGGTCAGAAAATTAATTTCTATGGTGGCTGCGTTTTGGGTCGCATTTTGGTGCGGGGGTGGTTGGAGTGGGTTCTTGGGTTAGGCGATATAAGGTGTAACTTGGTTGCCATTTGGTGAGTTGTGTTGTCGGTAAGTATGGATGTGGTCGTAGTGTATGGTTGGAGGGTGGATGGTTAATGCTGTGGGTTGATGGGGTGGTGGCCAACTACATCAATTTGGTGGGGTAGTGGCTGTAGAGAGTTGGACGTTGGTTGCAGTGAGTCGGGTGAGACAGTATGGGTTGGGTGACGTGATAATGGTCTAGGTAAGTTAAGCTTTGTCACCATATTGAAAAATGAAACCTCGAGGCCAACTAATGTCTAATTTACAAAACCCTCGAGACCACTACGCAGATTCGGAAAATTTTAGTTGCCTCCGTGTGAATTTTGGCAAACCTCGAGGCCACCATATAGAATTTCCCAACTTTTTTTGTCCAAAAGTGCCACAAATGCATACTTCATCGGAAAAATTAACAGGAATAATCCCACTTCTGAGTGATCTTCCAAAAATAAACCGACCTTTCGATTATTCCAGAATAATTCGACCTTTGGAATTTATCTTCCAAAATAAACCGGATGACTTGCAACCTGAACAAGCGGTTAAAATTAGATTTAAATATTTTTTTCCTTTTTTATTCAAAGCCTACTAATCTCTCTCTCTTTGCTCTCTCACATTTTCTCACTCTCCCCTCTCTCTCTCTCTCTCCACTCCTCCCTTTCTCTCTCTCCTCTTACTCGTGTATGGCCTGGTGGTTGGTTGGGTCGTGGGTGAAGTGGGTCGAGTACCAATGGTGGGTTGTGCGGCGGGGGTATTCGTGGGCGACCGTGGTTGGGTCGTTGGTGGTCGTGGCTTGGTGGGTTGCGCTACTAGGTGGTTGAGGGTGGCTYGGTCATGAGGGTTTAGTGGTTGTGGTCGTGAGGGGTGGTTGTGGTCGTGAGGGGTGGTCGTGGTGGTGGTCGTGTGGCTGTCGTGGTGTGGTTGTGTGATTGACTTTATGGTAGTGTGGTTATGTGGTTGGTGGTGTTGTGTGGTGGTGTGGTGGTGTAGCTATCGTGGTGAGGGGTGGTGGATGTGATGGTGGCTGTGATAAGGGGTAGGTGATGTGGGTGAGGTGGAGGGTGTGTGGTGGAAAGTGGAGGGAGGGGGTGGCAGATGGAGGGAGGGGGTGGTAGGTGGTGAGAGGATGTTAATTATATTTGATTAAATTAGTTTAATTAAATCTTAATTACAACCAATGACGAAGCGACACGAGCAATTAACCTGGTCATTAGGTCACAAACCGATTAGGGTGCAGTTTTGGAAGATAAGCTCCAAAGGTCAGATTATTTTGGGATAATCGAAAAGTCGGTTTATTTTTGGAAGACCACTCAAAGGTGGGATTATTCTTGTTATTTTTTCCTACTTCATTTTTGTCCAATGTCATATTCACTGTTTAGGCATTGACCTAAGCATCTCAAATCATTAAAAAAAATTRGTGTTGTTCACGTGATTGTATATTTTGCTATTTCATTATCTTTCCCCCTATTTACACCCTCAACTCACTCCACTCTCCTCTTTCTTCACTATTAATCGATAAAAAAACCTYAAACAAAAGAACTATAATACTAATCATTGATGATTAAAAATGTTTTTCTTTAATTTCTCTCTAAAAATTTCTCTTTGAAGTTTCTCCTCCAAAATTTGTTTTTGACGCCATGGCTAAGAACTTTAGAGCTCAATGAAATCTCAGAAGAGAAATTGAGCATGCTGCAACTCATGATGTGACTCAATCAGGTGATGATCTCTCTTCGATTAACTCGAAAGAGAATACAATTCTGGATGAAGGTGTGGGTCAAACCTTATCTCCAACTTCCGCCATTACTTAGATGAAGGAGCAAGTTAAGCTCAAGCGATTGTTCTCTCAATGGTTATTTGTCATATATTCAAAGCATCCAAGTGCTCAAATGTGAACTTCTTCTGGTGATCAGGTAATAGAAGCCCCCATTCTCTTTAACCTTCCTCAAAAAGCCCCTGTTTTTTCCTTCGTCGAATGTTAATGATGATATTGCTCGAATTGAATATGATGAAATCCAACCAGAAATTGATTTTTGGAGTTCACCAATTATTTTTTCTATTCTAGGTGTTAACCCTCCTTTGGTGGTGTTTAAGGGTTTCATTCGTCGTATCTAGAATAATTATGGTGTTGATAAAAAAAACTGTGTTGAATAACAGGGTTTATATTGTTCGATTTTAAACAATGGAGCAATGTGACTATGTGATGACAAATGAGAGACCATTTTTTGATCATAAACCTCTGTTAATGAAGTATTGGTCACTTGATGTTGATTACTAAGAAGATGAAGTGAAATTAGTGCCAATTTGGATTAATATTCATGTTGATTTCAGGTATTGGGGCTTTTCTGTGCTTGAGAAGAWAGTTAATGTTGAGTTCCCTAGTTTGAGTTTTGATTGATGACAAACCACATTGAACTATTGTTGTATGTATATTTTGGTTTACATGTGCAAGTGTTAAAGGCACAAGCTCAATGGAAAACAAGACGAAGCTTAGTCTTAAGGATTGCATCACACACCAAGATCATATTGTGTAACTTTATATGTCTTAGATGCAGTGTAAGTGTATAAAGGTTTAAAACTTGAGAGATGAGCTAGGTGTGGATGACAACAAACCTCCGTTACTTTTCATACACAACTACACAGTAAAATGTTGATTGGAACAGTTTGGCGAAGAGATCTGAACTAGTCCTCTAAGTTTACTTCATAGACATTCCTATTTTAGGAAAGTTTTCTTTCGGCGCAAAATTGTTTTTGAATTTAAACGGATGCATGGTTTTCCTGTGCAAGCAGGATTGCTTGAATATGGTTAGTGTGCTACATGATATTAGACTAATTTTAATTTGGTGTCAGGTAAAATCAGTGAGTATATTTTCCTCGGAATAATTTCCCATACTTCCGAGAAATATACTCTCATGATATCATGTAACACATACTTCCCAAAAGTCTTATTTAAGCAATCTTCTCAGCACACAAACCCTAAGTTTTTTGCACACGCAATCTGAGCAATTCTACGCGAAAGCATTCTTAAAGATCAAACCTAGCATAAACCCTAATACCACATTAAAGGACATAAATTACTCTCATTCAAAGCGCGTTAAGGCTGTTTATTTCTTAAGAGAAAATCTGTTGTAATTGAGCGTTCTATGAGTTCATTTGTTGGGAGAATTTGATCGGGGATCATCTTCATTGAACGTCATAGTTGGTGGTTGGGTCAAACTTCCATAGGTGGGAGTTGGGGAATCATCTTGTGTAAGGTGCATAAGTGGATTGAGTGTAATTCTTTTACATTTTATAAGTTGATTAATAAAAGAGTGAGTGAGTGGAGGACGTAGACTTAATTAGAAATCGAACCTCGTTAAATCCTTCTGTAGTTGATTTATTGCTTTTATTTCCGCTTCTAAAACTGTGCCATAATTATTCATATAATTGATCAAAAAATTTACAACATTCGGACAACACTTAATTAACCTCCCCTCTTAAGTGTCACTTGTACTTTCAATTAGTATCAAAGCCTAACTTCTTGAAAGGGTAACACGCACCTAGAAAAGGAAGACACTATGAGTACTCAAGAGATGACGAACGGATCCAGAGGATGGATCAAGGTTTCCAAGTTCAATGGAACAAACTATCCATGGTGGAAGATATACATGAAGAATCTGATCATTGGCACTGACTATGAAGTGCAAGATGATTATAAAGGATGGTCTCGCAAGGTTGCTGATAAGCTGATGGAACGGAGAAGAAGGAGAGTGAGTACACAAGCATAGATCTGAAGACCTTTGAGAAAAATGCCAAAGCCATGTCATTACTTCAATAAGGTATTGGCGAATAATGAGTTAAGCCGTATCTTAGCATTGCTCTACTGCAAAAGAATATGGGATACCTTAGAATTTAGCTTTTGAAGACATAGTGAAGTCAAGAGATTACAAATTGATAGTTAATGTTTAAGTAATCTTAACTTTTGTCATGACATCGAGATGAAAAACAAAGAAGTTTTACTCATTTCATGAACATTATCATAGAACATAATAGTCTCTTGAAACGAAGACTTTGCTACTGAAGATTGTAAGAAAAGTCTTAAAGAAGTGTTGACATGTAAATAAGCTTGTCCAGGGTAACTACTATTCTAGGACTAGGATCTATAATCCTGTCCATGCGACACTATTAGGTCATTAATGATTCACGAGATGTTGGTGGGACCTAGGAGAGAGCATACTAAAAGCGAGCTGAGGGCTGGCTTTTGAAGGTGAAAAGATTGAGGAGAATCTTTCATTAGATTGACCATGGCTAGGAGGTTAAACGGAGCTCGAAACTCATTTCTAAAGGAATGTTGTGGAAGAACAAGGGCAACTCAAAGGAAGAACCAGTTCTAGTCTCGGTATTCAAATGTGGTGAAACTGGTCACAGGATCAAAATATTGTGTCAGTATAGGAAAAATGAAAAAGGAGATTGAGGGAGAAAAAGATGACATAGAGGTGCTTATGCTGCGCTTGGCGGTGTCTCGTTAGGTGGTTGAAAAGCGAGGAGGATGTGGCCCTAGTGTGTGTAAATACATTTGAGAAACAGACCAAAAAGCAAACAAGTTCAAAGAAGAAAGGAACATGTGTCTCATGGCAAGAAGGCCAGCTCTTCCGCCGAGGACTGTAACTATTCTGATAATGCAAGAACAAATTGAGATATTGTGTAGAAATGGGTTACTAGGATTTATTGATCTACCTATTGAAACAAATGTTAAACGGAAATGCTCTTAAAAGGCTAACAAAAAGAATATAAGAGAAGAACACAAAATTAGGATCTAAGTGGAGGAGCCGTCTCGCTAAGCTTGAATTTATTTGTACAGAACTAAAAGAAAAATTTTAGAGCTGAAATAAGCTTGGATAAAAGATATTAAACTTCAGATGCTAAACCTTGAAAAACTTGGAGATCAAAAATTAAACTTCAGAATGCTAAAACCTCAATCAGATATTTCAAATAACAGCATTTTATCAAATAATGAAAGAGGTTTTAGTAAAACTTAAAAGGAGACTGAAATTGCATGGTTTTAAACTTCGATGGACTTAACTAAGGAAAGAGGCGTTCCCATTAGAACGTTCTGACTTGTTTTTGGCTCGAAAGTTATCTGATTGATGATGGTGGAAGAATTTTTCAAGAGTATGCAAAAGCTGAAAGCCTCATTTTGCTACACAAGTGGTCCTAGTGTTAATGTTGAGGACTTATGTTTGGAATATGAGGGTAAGATCTGTGATTTACAAGTTGAAGTATTCGAATTAAGGAAAAATATCAACATTGAAGTTATTTCGGATAATCAAGGTGTTGATATTGAAGCCCTACAATTGGAATATGAATTTAAAATATGTGATCTTCAAGCCAAAATYTACGAACTAAGAAAAGGCAAGAACACTGAGACCACTGTGGAACCAGATCCTTAGCTTGATTCAAATCTTAAGGATGAACTTRATAGGGCAAAGTTGGATCTTGCCATTGCTGCAGAGTTTAATGAGGATCAACTTAAGAAACTTGAAAATAAGGAACAAGATCTTAGTTACTGCGTGAGACAAATGAACAAGTTGCTCGATGCRCAGAGTACCTTAAATATCTGTTTAGGTGATTTTGCACTTCACCAACAAGTCAACCGCCCACTATTGTTTTTAGTTCASTAGGGGGGATGCCCCTCTGGTTACTAATTATATGGATAACCTCGCTAACGTAAAATGGCTCCTTAACAATAGAGTTAATCAAGAAGATGAATGCATAAGGAAATGACCTTGTTGTGGAACAAGATTGGAGTGTAAAACAAACAAAGATGAATAGATACAAAAACCATCCATTATAGAAGGGATAAGTATCAGACTATAATCGTATTACAAGGAAGGATGATTACCTCCATGTTCACACAATTGGAATAAAAACAAGCAAACTATCGATCCATTGAGGGATGAACTACGCTACGCTATGTTAAGCTATGCTACGCTATGCTAAACTATACTTGGCTATTAAGCCATGTGTGGCTAAGAGAAGCTATATGRGAAAAMATCATAGATTAATGTTGTTGTTGTGTTTGTTGTTGTTCTCTGATCCGGCTACGTCTATTTARAGGCCTCCAAAGTGAAGATCGTGGGTGAAAGTTATTCTTCTTCACACTTCCTTGCCACCTCTTTTCACATTTTGAATTCTCATGCTTCCCTAAAAATCTCGCTCTCGCTTGTATCTCATGGTCKGTCCATTATTAGGCTTTATRCGAGTGGGCCACTTCCATCATAACTCCCCTCTATCACTTCCTTCATATCGCCGGATGACAATTACTCAGGAAATGTCACACATCGTCTGTCTCTCTAATGCTTCAATCATCGCTAGTCACTTACTTCATTGGTTAAACTCCTAAAACGTAGTCAACGAAAGACAATAGAATATTTTTAATCCGTAAGAATATCCTAACCACACAACCTTGAAATTCTCATTGGTTTGGATTAGGGTATTCTAGAGCAATCTCAACAACCACCAAATGGAACGAGATGGCACTTGATGTTCTGAATTCAAGAAAGGTAATACGTGTTTGCAAAGGAATGTACTGTTATTACCTACTATGGTAGAAATGGTCATGTTTGTTGAAATTAGTTGATTAAACAAAAACATGATGAAAACAATCATCTCACATTGCCAAGGGCCACTATCAAAATGGTTATGCACACGAAGACTGAGTCAGAAATGGTAAACATGATAAAACAAGGAAGACCAATGTAAAACAAATTTAGGTTAGAAAGGACAGAGCAAACAAGTTCCTAAGGATAAGAACCAAAGAAAATATGGGTTCCTAAAACTAAACCCTTATTTGTTTGTGCATCGATTAGAGTGAGACTACTGTATTGTTGACAGTGGTTCTCCAAGACACATATAGGAGATAAACAGTCGATTCTCTCTCACTGTAGCCTATGATGAGAGTGTACCAATTGAGAGCACAGCAAGGTATGATAGAGGTATAGGTAAGATTTACGCATTATCTCAAGCGATTGAATAATTGTTTTATTTTAATTGAAGGTTTAATACTGAGCATTTCTGAACTATGTACAAGAACGCATTATGATTTGAATCTAATCTTATTTCATATAGTCAACACTACTGAAAAAATGGATCGCAGTTGGTTCGACACATAATGTCTACATAACATTATTGACGTCAGATTCCTAGACATGCACTCGTCTAGATGTTGTAGAAGGATGACCCATGGCTATGGCAAAGGGCCTTGGCACATGCTGATTTTTCATTGGTATAACTAGAATACTCAGATTTGGGTGATAGGCTTTCCCTAACATTCAGATTTCCTGCAATCAACTATTTTTCATGAGTGTGACAAATGTAAGTCTGTCAAGTCATCTTTCACCAAAGAAGGGTTGTAACACCATCTAGACCATCGAACTTTGTGCAGTATGACTATGTTGTGACGAACTTCTCTAATTGGCACCTTGAAGTCCCTAATCATATGTCATGTTCATATGTCCATGCTTCAACTCACAGGCAAAAATTAACTGGAAGATGAAAATAATAAGTATCAGAGTAAAATAACCTAAAAAAATGAGATCATGCAAATCAGCTAATACCACAACAGAGTAAACCTAGATGAACAAATAACTCAACAGGAGAACGACGGGCCATTAAATCAATGAAAACAATTGGTATCACACACCAAGTAAAATACAATCAACTTCACTATCAGTTGATAGAAACCACCTTGCAGTTCATTAGAAGGTCCTTTTTTTAACATCTAACATTTATCTCTACCGTGCTACTTCATACATCAAGATAGCAAACTTAATCAAACTCATTTTGTAAAAGTATGCCAATTTCATGATTAGAGGTCGATAGCCACAAACCTTTGTTCTTCTACATCTACTTCAACTAAGACGATACGTGAGCTAGTTTAGCTCATACACATTGCAAACTCATACAAAGAGTCGTAGTTGGAGCTCATACATAACCATGGCTTATAACTCTGATCTTGAAAGACCAGCTTATCATGAAACACTCTAATTAACGATGAGACAAGCTCATATGCATTCATTTTATCTAATTAGTCCAAAACCTCTCCATTTTTATTCAGTCAACCATTTTAAAATATCCACAAAAAATTGCTTAGTAAGACATTGAGATCCAAATATTTATCTATCTCCTAGGTACAACTATTCACACACAGCAAAAAAATATGTGGCAACACTAAAGATCACAATGATACAAATTGTAAAACCAACGCCTGATAAAGATAACAAAAGCTATATTCATAACAGTACAAATGATCAATAAGGAGTCTTAAAAACCAGTGGCATTAAATCAATGAAACACACTGTATTACACACTGTACTAGAAAACAAGGATTTTATATTTAGATATACAATCTGGTCAAGGCAAGTGAAAGTACTAGAGCTTAATAGAGCGCTTATTTGTTCATAAATACCTACAAATTGTTTTATATAAAATAAACAAAGTAGTAAATCACAAAGCAGCTTACTATTAAATTACCATTGTAAAGCAAGTTAACTTACAACCTGCCCACCTCGATTCATCCTTCGGCATTCGGAAATACAAACTTTAGTTCCTACAAAAAGAACAACCTTTGTAATTAAACCAAAAAGCCAGGCTCAATTTCAAAGCACACAAAGAAGATGAGTCAGCTAGGACGAACTTCGCAACTGTGTAAGGGTTGACTAGGATCCTTGATGTAGTTATAAAGTATCTTGGTTCTTTTTCATTTGTCTGGCATACTTGTTGTCAATAACCGATCTAGGAATTATACTAACAATGAAACCCACCCAATTATTATATTGTCTACAACATTAACTCATGAAAATTAATCTTCGAAGACCAATTTAGAATAAAAGAATTATTTGAAGCGGGAGGAGCATATATTCATAATTCATACATGTTCATTACTAGCATCTTAAATATCATTCACAGCACAACATAATCTTGGTTTTCAACTTATAATTTTCCTTTTTTGGTTTTTTCCTAATTTTTGCCACATGACAATTTCCTAATTTTTCTTTAAATTTCCTTTTTTTAACCCTGTTTCCTATTTCTCCTTTTTTGTTGTAAAATATTTTTATATTTTTTTTCCCATTCCCTTATTTCCCTTTCATTTTTTTAAATATATTTTCCTATGATTAACATTTTTCCTTCCATTTCCCCTTTTTTTTCTTCTTCCTTTTAGTTTTTCTAATAAAAAAAATCTAATTTACCATCGTTCACAAAATGAATAATTGAACGGATTGGTGACACATGTGTTTTTTCATCTTCTGCCATTTTTGAACTATGTATCCATATGTGACATTTCATTGTTCCTCTTTTTGCACCTTTTTTGGTTTAAAATGAATTTCTTATACGGAGTACTTCATACGGAGGAATAGAAAGGATCGATGCCACTTGATATCGCTTCTTTTTATAAATTTATTTTTTAACTTAAATACATGGCATGTGACAAATTTTTATTTAAAAAAATTCTTTAATATTTTTATTTTCTCTTTTTATTTGGAATGTTGAATTTGTTCTTATTAAATTAATTCATTTTTTTATTTTTGAAAAATATCATCTCAACTCACTTCTCTGTATTGTGTTTATTGTTAATATTTCGTACGTATAGTTACAAAAGACATTATTGATTTTTTAAGTTCTTTCTACTTGCTTTGTGCTCCCAGCTTGATTCTTGTAGAAAAAACGACATATATGAAGGGGAAGATAAATTTCAATAATTTAAAGCCATAAGACATTTACAATAAGTATCATAGAAAAGCAAAAAAAACAATCTAAATTAATCAAGTACAAGTCWTCTTCAAAGTAACTATTCTGATGAAAAACTAGATCTGACGATGAAGTATGATCGCTGATTATTCGCTTAATTATACAGCTTTTGGTTTGCGAMTCCYTCTCCTTGACATAGTTTTCGGAAGAAAATTTATTGCTTGATGAGCATGTAGATCGCAACCTCAATTTCAACATCAATTGTAAAATTGTATGACTTACAATCCATGAATCTAATCTTTCAAAGAAAACCCTACAAATAAATTCCAATCTTCCATAAGGGAAGAAAAGAAGAATCGTCGGGGCGGATAGATATACAATTTCAATATGACGGAATATCATAGAAAACTTGATTTTTCATTTAAATATTTAATCGTTTTGTTATTGTTATCATGATTATTTTTAATCACTATATACCRATTATTACTTCTAACCATTATAAAATCAAAGTCAATTACAAAGTGAACCCGTGCTTTGCACGGGCCAAATACTAGRTTCTCGATTTAATCATGGGACAAAGTTATTTTTGAGCTACTTTGAAGAYGAAAGGTCACTTACGGAGTATATATTTTAGGCTATAAGTRTATGACCGAATAAATTCAATAAAACAATAAATCAATATACGAAGTATCATACATTAAATTGTTCAATTATGAGTGTTTAAAAATTAACTTCACACAATTTGATTGAGAAAATTCAATCAATCAAACATAGCTTTATTTAATTCTATAAGTGGCGTCGACTAACATGAAACCAAAGTGATTATTAGAAAGTCATTCACATTAAGGGTCTCATTCTCTACAATGTAATTTATGTAAAAGTAGTGAATTAACTGTTTTTAATCATTGTTTCTMCTTCACATATATACTTTGCTTCGAGCGAAAAAGGAGACAAAGGAGTTTTCGCATAACTCAGGGAGTAAATGGGTGCATGCTTGGTTTCCACTTCTTGCAATTGCAAAGAAGAAACCTGTTTTGGATCAACAAGTATAAGTTT
>SNQN01005596.1:0-43375 GCA_008642245.1 Bassia scoparia | reverse complement strand
ATGTAATCTGATTATTCAACTGTCATCGTATGTACCAACACTTTAGATGCGGATGCAATGCAGTAACTAATTTATGTTGTAGTATAACATAAGTTGCAACAGATTTGTGTGAAAGATGATTTYGCATCTTATTTTCTGGGTTTTGTATTGTTTTGTGCTRTACTTGTATGAATGTGYCCTTTSGATCTCAGTCTTATATGAACATATCTTTATTGTGATTGTTTAAGAGCTGAATTTATTAAGAAACCAATATATTACAGAAATTTTAGATGGTTGGGCGAAAACGACCAAAAATCCCCTAAAATGGCCTAAATGAATTGTGTTCGTCCTAAAATGATCTAGTGGCTCATAACCAATGCAATCAATCYSTAGGAAGCATATTTGGGTGTTTTAGSACTTCTTTAAGCTTTGAAACTTATAAATGGATAGACTTGTGAGAAGTTGGGGGCGAAAACCCTAACGCCCMAAAACCCCCTAAAATKRCCTAAATGACTTGTGCTCGTCCMGAAGTGCACTTGTGATGTCATAACCAATGCAATCAATCCATATGAAGCATAACTAGGTGTTTTTAGGAATTTATAAGCTTTGAAACTTAGAATTTGATAGACTTGTGAGAAGTTGGGAGTGAAAACGCTCAATAACTTCCTAAAATGACTTAAATGGATGACTTGTGTTCACCCCGAAATACACTTGTGTCATAACCAATGCAATAAATCCTTAGGAAGCTTATTTAGATGTTTTTGGACTTTTATAAGCTATGAAATTTAGAATTGGATAGACTTGTGAGAAGTTGGGAGCGAAAACGCGTAAAACCCCCCTAAAATGACCTAAATGATTTGTGTTTGTCCCAAAATGAACCAGTGGCGTCATAATCAATGCAATCTATCCCCAGGAATCATAATTTGTTATTTTAGGACTTGTATAAGCTTTGAAACCTAGAAATGGATTGACTTGTGAGAAGTTGGGAGCAAAAACGTCCAATAATCCCCTAAAATGGCCTAAATGACTTTTGTTCGTCCCGAAATAAACTACTGGCGTCATAACCAATGCAATCAATCCCTAGGAAGCATAGTTAGGTGTTTTAGGACTTGTATAAGCTTTCAAGCTTATAAATGGATAGACTAGAGAGAAGTTGGAGAGGGAGCGTCTCGGCTTCGAGTAGGAGCGCCTGAAGATTGAGCAAGAGCGTTTGCAAACACTGCATGAGTAAGCTGAGTACATTGCGGTGATGAAGGCCTCCCTGGGTCGTTACGAGCAGATGCCTAGTCAGTGTAGTGGTTCTTCAATTTCATTCCACCAACTGATTGTCACCGGCTGTGGATCGGGAGCATGTGTTGTATAGGCATATTAGTTAGTATTGCTAAATCATTAATATGTATATATACTTGTTTTTGTACAATAGATTGTAAAATAGGTTTGGTGAAGGAGCACTTAGACATTCATTAGAAATTCGTAGGTTAAACCGCCTAGCACTTGGTTTAGTCTTTAGCATGAACGGACTAAAATCTTCAAGGAAAACTTGCAAAGAAATTTTATGCAGAAATTGATTAAGTTCAAGTCCTATTGCAACCTATAATGGATGTATAACTTAAAACTCACATCTCCAATGGCAAAATCCATGAACAGATGATTGATCTTCTATGTCTGAAGCCATTTTCAAGACTGTTTTACAATAAAATAAATCAAAGACACTAATATGTGTTGCCTACTTACAATAATAAGTTAGATTATTCTGGCACACATTGCTTCGTCAGAATACAATATAGAATACGGATCATACATACTACCTTCTACTTGGCATTCTGTTCCCAAAAAAACCTACCATGTACTTGGCGCTCTTAGCAATAAAAAAAATCTGCTTCGTATGGCTTTCAAAAGAACTATGCTCTTTGATATTTACGTACTACCTAGGACTAGCATCTTTACCTGCAACAACATAATTAAAGCACTTAACCAAATGATACAGCTAGGAAGACAATAGTTACTCTCCTAAAACACCTATATAGTAGATTTTGAACTCAAGATCAAACAAAAGGCAACAAAACACTGAAGTTTAGAGTCTCAAGATTGTCAAGTTATGGAAGAATCATCAACGACAAAACTTAAGTCCTTTAATCCATTGTTAAATCTATTCTGATTAGGTTGAGAGTGACTACCGCGCAGGGAGTCAGGGTTTTGGGGTTTTTGTCTCTCCAAAAACAAACGAGAAGATAACGAAACTCTTAAATAATATTTTGAGGATTTTTTCTTTCCATTTTTTATGGGATTTTTTTACATTTTTATTTTTATTTTCGAAAATTCTTCCCATTTTTTAAAACACAACATCGTGAAATTGCCTCAATTTCTTTTTAGGAAAATTTCACAATAATTATTTCACTTTATTTTCTTTGCAAATTTGAAACCAAACCACTATTAAAATACTCATTTTTTTTCTCTTTTATGTGGGGACCACAATTAAAATACTCATTTTTCTACAGCTACTTTATTAAAATATTTATCAATACATCTACTTTAATCACTTTTTTTTTGTTCTACCGACACACTTCATCACTCTCCAAATTTCTACTCGRTTTTCGAAAAAACCAAAGTGAGACGATTTTTAAGAAACGGAGGAAGTATTAGATTATAGCTCGTGTATTTACTAAATTTATTCAATAAAACTCTAAAAAGTATAGAATAAAATTGCAATTTAATTCTCCTTACTTCATATTTGTAAAAAAAATATTGTAAGGGGGGGGGGGGGGGGTGGTATTCCATATTAAAAAAAATGTTAAACCCGTGCAATATATGTATACTATTTAGTAAATTTATTCACAAGAGCTCTAAGGCTATGATATATTGCAATTTTAATTTGTTTATGTGGAACAACTTTTGTATTTTTATATGTGAGTAAAATAGAAAAAAGTTAAGAAAAGTGATATATACATAGTTATCATGTAACCCTAGATAATGAACTAAATTGCAGGTAAGAGTTGAATTACTTATTTTTTTTTTTATTTTATACCAAAGAATTACCATCATAATGTTTATTATAAATTTCTAAATGTCTTAGAGGCTCTGTGTAACCATGTATAATATAGAATGTTCAAATAATAACGAAGTACAATTGCTACTTCTATTAAAAATGTAAAATAATTAAAAATTTGTAAAGTCTTAAAGAAAGAATTATACTTCATAAATAATATATATTCATAATGTAAAATCTTTTAGAATTAGTAAAATTTATCTTTGTTAGCTATTGATAGATATATTCTTCAAGTAGAATCTAAAAAATATTTAAATTTTAGATTTAATATATCATTATAGAATTTTACAAAATAAAAAAACCATTTGGAGGGAAAGCTTTTAACCGGATGTAATGTGTCATCCTTGATTTATGCTTTAATAATATATTATGATAGATAGTTGTTTGGAAATAAGGAGTACAGAACATGAATGTCATGCCTTATGTCTCCAAATCTTACCGATCGATAATAAACAATTGAAAATGTGATCAATAGGTTAGGAGACTTAGGCTCTGTTCTCGTTAACTGAAATTTGCTGAACTGAATGAACTATTTCTATGACTGAACTTATTGGTATTAAATTGAACTTATATTTATTGAAACCTTAACACATTTCTTAAGGGTTAAGCTTATTTTTACTTACTAAATTTATTTTTACTGAACCGAATTATTACTACTGAAATGAACTTATTTTTACTGAACTTATCTAATAGTTGATGAGAATAGGGCCTTATCACACTATGGGAAAAATTACAAAACACTGATCTTAGCAAGGTAGGCAAATTCCAAATAGTGTCCACAAAACAATTGGGCAAAGATTCAAGCTCAGCAGAAGAACTAATCTTCTCTGAATCATAGCCTCATAACTTCAGAAGGAGCAAATAATGGCATATGGTAGGAGTTGTCCATGTGAGTACATAGGCAGCTAATGATGGGCCACCTTGTTTCCATCTTTCCCAGTGTGCATGAGATGAATATCCCAATCTTTGTCGAGGAGCAGCATAATATCATGAATGACAGGGCTACATTGTTGTGCTTATTCTCCTTTGCATTTTCAAACTTTGAAATAGCTTGGGCAACATCAGTTTCAACTTCACTCTTTGTAAAATTGTAGTGCTATGCCAAGAGAATACCAATTTGAGAGTGGGAGTTCCGTAGCAAGAACAGTTGAAGCAATGAATCTGATGAGAAAATCCTAATAATAGCTACCATCGGTCCTTCTTATAACTCCACCCCTCCAACACATGAACCCCAAACCATGAAGTGCTGACATTAAGTTTGACAAAACCTTAGCAGGAGGTTTCCAAGTCACACGTGTAGTAGTTTGACATTACTGTACTTCCCTGAACACAGTTACACAAGTGAGATATTTAGTTGTAAATGACTGAAAAATCTATTTGTAAATTCCATTTGTTGGTCAAAGACAGCGAATTTTGCTTCTCCAAATATAGCAAAAACTAATAAATAGCAATCTCCATTTTGGTGGCACATTAAAATTATAAGCCAACCAAGCCTGCTAATCGGTGTTCATGAATGAACTATAATAAAAATCACAAGGGTGCCATGATTTTCCAAAAATAGTGTCTCAGAAGTTCATAGTGACAAGACAGTCCCTGAACAAATGCAAATGATTTTTTGGAGCTGTGAGGCATCTACTATAGGTAGGGTAGAAGTTTGGAATTTTGAGAGAGAGAGGACAGTCCCCACAAGGAAGAATTTTGTAAGAACAATGCCAATGTTTTTTCCAAGGGATGTGGGGATTTGTGTAAGATGAGTAGGATTGAAAGTAAGATGTTTTAATTAATTGTGAAAGTGCTTGATTTTGAATGAATCCATATTACAGGAGAAATAGAGTTAGTTATAGTTTGTTGTAACTAACTAGTTTAAGTGGGGAAACAAGGTTGTTAGAGTTGTTGTTATTGTTGTTGTTGTTGTTGTTGTTGTTGTTTACTGTAGCTGAAACTGTGCTATTAATGGGTATCAAATCAGTTGTAAATAAATCATGAATAATACACAACTCAATCTTCTCCCCTATTCTTCTCGTTTTTTTTTCTTTGTTCTTCTCAATTTCACTTCTATTCAATGTTAGCTTCCAATTTCGAGCTTAACTCTATTCTAATAGTGAAACAATAAGGTGAGAAGTATTTTTCCCTTATCAATGGTATCAGAGCAAATCCAAACAATATCAAACAATTCCAGTATTTGATAGTGTAGTTTAACTGTTTGATAAAAAGCCTCCAACCAATATTTGGGGTTCCTTCTTCTCAAGCTGGCAACCATTGTTACCCGAAGTAAAGCAACAATGAAGGAGCAGTTCAAACTCTTGAAAAGGAGGGTCAATGTGCAGAATATCAGAATTGAAGATCAGAACAAACAACTTGAGTAGAAAATTGAAGAAATGATGAGGATAATGCAGTCTCAAAGGCATCAAATGGATGATTCTCCTCGTTCTTTCTCTTCTGAAGGATCGTTTCAAAGACCAATGGGTGTGAATCCTAAGCTTGGATTTCCTAAGTTTGATGGTAATCTTTAACCCTGAAACTTCCATGCAAAACCCTTACACACATGTTGGCACTGTAATGAATTACCATCAGCCACAATGACTGATTGCAAAGGAATATACTCCAACTTGCAGCCTAGTTTCTTGGCTAGATTGATGTCCAAGAAATTGTGGGTGCTCCAAGAGTCTATTAAAATATGGAACACCTACCAATTCACCAATCCTTGAACCCTCAAAGTATGAAATTTTTGATTTCCTGTTAAAGCATTAATTGACAAGAAAGGTTCTGCCTCCTCTTGTTCTGTCATCACTACTTCCTCCTCCTCTTCACTACTACACTCCAAGTCATCCCCACCAGGAATCTCTATAGTGAACATATGATGCTCTTTCAAGGAACACTTATGGTTTATGTCATATGGCTGATCACAGAAATAACAGAGGCCTTTAACAATTTTTTCTTATCTTACATCAATAAGAATGTATTTGAAGTTGGGAGCGAAAACGCCTAAAACCCCCTTAAAATGGCCTAAATGACTTGTGTTTGTCCCAAAATGAACTAGTGGCGTCATAATCAATAAAATCTATCACTAGGAATCATAATTGGTTGTTTTAGGACTTGTATAAGCTTTGAAACCTAGAAATGGATAGACTTGTGAGAAGTTGGGAGCAAAAACGCCCAATAATCCCCTAAAATGGCCTAAATGACTTTTGTTCATCCCGAAATGAACTAGTGGCGTCATAACCATTGCAATMAATCCYTAGGAAGCATAGTTGGGTGTTWTAGGACTTGTATAAGCTTTCAAACTTATAAATGGATAAACTAGMGASAAGTTGGGAGCGAAAACGCCCAAAACCCCAYGAAAATGGCCTAAATGRCTTGTGTTCGTCCCGAAATGCACTTTTGGTGTYATAACCAATTCAATCAAYCCTTATGAAGCATWATTAGKTGTTTTAGTACTTGTATAAGCTTTGAAACTTAGAAATGAATAGACTTGTGAGAAGTTAGGAGCGAAAACGAGAAATGAGTAAACTTTAACCATTTACGTTTTTATTTTTATTTATTTCTTGTATGCCACAAATTATTTCAACCAACTCATTTATTTTAGGAAACACATGAGAAAAATCTTGTAGATCATCAAAAGACTGACTCACAAGTGAATCCAAACAAGGTTTACTACGAGACTGTCGCCGAGAGGAAAAAGGGAAAGTATCCTTGTTTGGGGACGTGTGCTAACCTTTACTTTGACAAGTCAACTAGGCATGGTGTCACTCCCTCTACCACATGGACTCCTTCCGTTATCTCTCAACTGTCACAACGATAAGAGAGACCGAGCGACGAAAAGTAGAATTGGAGAGGGAGCGTCTCAGCTTCGAGTAGGAGCGCATGAAGATTGAGCAAGAGCATTTGCAAACACTGCGTGAATGAGATGAGTACATTGCGGTGATGAAGGACACCATAGGTCGTTACGAGCAGATGCCTAGCCAGTGTAGTGGTTCTTCACTTTCATTCCTCCAACTGACTGTCACCGGCGGTGGATCGGGAGCACGTGTAGTATAGGCATATTAGTTAGTATTGCTAAATCATTAATATGTATATATACTTGTTTTTATACAATCAATTGTAAATTAGGTTTGGTGAAGGAGCACTTAGCCATTCATTAGAAATTTGTAGGTTAAACCGCCTAGCACTTGGTTTAGTCTTTAGCATGAACGGACTAAAATCTTCAAGGAAAACTTGCAAAGAAATTTTATGCACAAACTGATTAAGTTCAAGTCCTATTGCAACCTATAATAATGGATGTATAACTTAAAACTCACATTTCCAATGGAAAAATCCATGGACCGATGATTGATCTTCTATGTCTGAAGCCATTTGCAAGATCGTTTTACAATAAGATAAATCAAAGACACTAATATGTGTTGCCTACTTACAATAATAAGTTAGATTATTCTGGCACACATTGCTTCGTCAGAATACAATATAGATTACGGATCATATATATACTATCTTCTACTTGGCATTTCTTTGATATTTACGTACTACCTCGGATTAGCATCTTTACTTGTAGCAACAGAATTAAAGCACTTAACCAAATGATACAGCTAGGAAGACAACGGTTACTCTCCTAAAACACCTATATAGCAGATTTTGAACTCAAGATCAAACAAAAAAGCAACAAAACACTGAAGTTTGGAGTCTCAAGATTGTCAAGTTATGGAAGAATCATCAACAACAAAACTTAAGCCTTTTTACATGCAGTGACTAAGGGGGGAAAAGGTTGATTACATCAACCATAAAAATGAAAGGATCAATGTCAAAATCAAATGACCCTCCCAACTATTGGCAAAAGGAGGGGATATGATGAAATCAATGGCATTATAACAAATGTATTCATCATTACCTTCAGAAGAGATGGACAAAGATTAAATAGGAGTAAAAAMAATAGATCCAAAAATAATAATAGCTTAAACTTCAGCATACAAAGCTTTAGGTTAGGGAGAGAACAATKAAGACAACTTATGTAAAATACATTTAATCAGAACTAGAGGTGAAATCTTACCCAAAAAGTTATGTATAATTTATAGCACACTAGAAAGCTTTCATTCATTCTCTTGCCAAGGCCAGCTAATGAGTACCAAAAAAGAAAAGGCACAAGTCAGTTGTAGGGACTTGTAGAATGTAGGAAGCAACATTGTGTAATATTTAACATATTGTGATATAAAGCTTACTTATTCAGCTTATCCGAAGCATACTCAGCAACCAACATATTAAGTGGTAAAAGAGTGGAATGACCTGCTCGAGCCATGATCAAATCCACGTGATGTCCAACATTATCCCATACTACAGTCCCCAAAAAAGCTAAGGCTGCAAATTACTCGTCTTCCCTTGCGATTTTTTCTCTTTTTGGACACATTTCCGCCTATAATTTGTGTGCGTGCGAGCTCATTTTGATAGCGGCACAATCCCAATAGCATGCAAAAAACCATGTAAATTCAACATCAAGAATTACAAATTGTAAAATTCGTAAATAAACATTTAAAACCTCTTAACTCTACTGATCCAAGAAGCCTCGAGCATGTTTAATCTAATCATGGTATTGTTATATATACAAGATAACAGACTGTTTGGACTGAATGAATACCTAGCTCTGCCTTCTAAACAAAAAAAATATTACCTGCAATAACAGAGAGCAGAAAACAAAACGAAATGACTTAGCAATACTTGAAAAGCTGGAAGGTATGATTAATGACCAAGTCATCGAGGCATATATTAGCAAGTTTAATGTAGTATAGAATTACACTTGAATAACAAACAAAGTTAAAACAAAGAACAAATGATGGCTTCACGATTCATTAATATGAACATAAGGTACAATCTTAATTTTTATATAAATTCAGATTGAAAACTTACAGTTTCAATTGCTTTATCCATTTTTACAATCAGTTTCATCATCAATTTCTAGCAACAAGCTTCTAAAAAAATCCCTTGCTGCAGCTGCAGCCTGCAGGCTCTCACATTGATGAAGAAAACCAACCTGTAGACTCCTCGTTCAAAATGATTTGTATAATACTTTTAATCAACAGGTTGAGATGATCCAAATCATTCAAAGATTACTATTGCATTTAAACTTCACCGCACTGATATAGTAGAAGGAACTTGCCTCAAAGAAAGTATCGTTGTATCTTGAAAAGTCGAGTTCTAAAGATTCAATGCTCTTTGCGATAAGTTCCTACCCAAGATAAGCAACAGTTCATTAGATAAGAGCTTACAGCATAAAATATGTAAAATCTAAAAGGGTGGTAAATACCATATCACCAGCATTATCCAAATATATCAGAATAAATTTCACACATAATACATTCAGGAATCTTAAAATTTTACATGATGAGCATTTTTTAGAACATTAAATTAAACCAATATTAATATACTAACAACAATACTATTCATTAAAATCTGCCCAAATTATCATGCCTAAAATATGAAATTATTTGCCTTTTAACATATTTAAGCTGAAAATAATCAGTCAAAGTGTGAACCAATTGATATACGAGTGACAAACTAATCAGTGAATACCTAACCCATTCTAAAATTTTAAAAGCAAAATATCCCCAAATCAATTGCAATCATTTAGAGGAAACATTAGGGTTCATGATAGTGACCTATCAAATTTAAAATCAATCACATCTCAAAACACAAACTCAACTATCAACAACAAGCAAATTAAAATTGAAAAGAATATAAAAAGAATGAAAACTCACCATGAAGTGGGTCTCTCCTTCGAGCTACAATAAGAGCAAAAAATTAAAAAAAAATCAATCCAAGATTAAAAAGATTAAACAATCAAAAAGAAGGAACAAAGAAAGTAGAAAATGAGCTTAAAAAATCCCCCAAAATCATCTGAATACTACCACTCTACCAGCAGGTGAAGAAAGAATTAAAAATTAATTTATGATTCACAACTACAAAAATTCAAAATGCAGCATGAACAAAGAATTAACACTACAACTTATCGTTCAAAAATTAGCAAAAGGAAAACTCGTTGAGACAAGGACATTCCTACTCATTTAATTTCCATCTATCACATTAATTTGACTTCATCCGAATTCAATTACTCTTAACGATTTTCCGTTCACATAACAATCACATCACGACTTAACAATCCTAATTCAAATCAACATTAACATTCATCTTCATCTTGTTTTTGTCACGCTAAAAACCTTAAAATCCGACAAAATCAAAATGAAAACACAAATTAAAGTAGCTAACTCCACATCACACACAAAAGGCTAAAATTTAAATGCATCAAAGAACGAACAAACTCACCCGCAACCAAACGACTTCCAGCCGCACAAGCACGCATCGAACACAAGATCCACAAGTAAAAAACCCAAAATTCATCATGTTTCGAAAGGTCCATGGTTCGCAGAACAACAATAGCAGAGCAAACCTCCAATATCTGACACCAGCAATCCATGGCAAACATAAAATAATTTAACAATAACAACACACAGTAATTTAGCAATCATATGAAGTTCTGGGCGTATGGACAAATCAATGGCCACACTCAGCAAACTTTAGCCATAAAACCATATGTGGTATGTCATTCAAAAGCATGACAGTAAAATGATCAGATTACAATGTTGCAGTAGAATGTCATCGTTCATTCACATTTGATTAAGCTGGAGATATATTTCTTGTTAGAAGCATGCTATAATTAATCATCATCACAGATAACACAAACATACTGTGCAAAAATCAATTTAAGAGTACAATTTATTATCTTAGCTAAAAAGATAAGCCGGGCCATCAATGTTTTACCAAAATTGCTTCCACAAAACACACAAACCCTTTGGAATCGGAGTACGGAGTATATTAAATTTCAAAAAGTAGAAGCAACATAAGCTTTTTCATGATCATTATTTTCTACTTCATACATATTACATGGACAATTAAATTAGTTCCCTTCGTATTATGGATAGTGGTGTAACAAAGCTTATCTATTTTCCTCTCCCCTTCTCTTTACTATTTATAAGTTTTTGCAACAGTAGGTTGTCATTGTGAGATCAATTTAGTAAAGGCAGAACTACAGAGATCTGGAGGATAATTTTAGTCACAACTCACAAGTGTTGTTTCAATTTCTACTCCCATATCAGACCTTAATATATGACTCAATTATAGATTGATAGATACTTATATTTATGACTAAAGTAGGCAGTAACAATAGAATATATCAAACTTCGCCAATGACACTACTGGCAGCCTGACAACATAACCTAAATTTATGTCCTGTCTACTAACTAAGCCATGAAACCAGTAGATGATATCTTGTTGTAAACATAATGAAAATATGATATTGAAATGGTGTTGAAAAAATAGATGATACCTTTCTTCATGTCTTCTCTGATCTGGATAAAGGAGAGAAGTAAAATCTTTTATAGACCATACCTATAAGTTGACAAAAGATGGTTCAAAAGATGAAGGATATAATAGTTGTAAATCTCCAAGAATGAGTATTTACAAGTAAACCATCTCCGAGCCTCTTTTTTCCTATGACAATACAATGATATTTCTCATTAATTCATCTAAACTAAGACTCCCCCCATTTTTCTATAAAAAATCTCAACCAAGTTGAAGAGCTACCTCTGTCATAGACAATGGCTAAAAATGACATGCACGAAGAGCTTAAGCCACGGAGTCGGGACTCGGGAGAGGGCCTGGTATCAGGTAGTGCTGTATGTTGTGACTTGTGACAAAGATCGAGGAGTGGCATTGATGGACATTAGAATCAAGTATCTTGCTATCACTTGATTCCTTGAATGAATTAGAAAATGTCTTTGGAACAGACTGAACTGTTGATTTTCAGCCTTTGTTGCAGTTTCAATAGCACCTTGATTCACAAAAAGTCTACGCGGGATTAACGAAGGACAGAAGGAGTCTCAAGTCTTTGATCTTTAATAGTTAGAGATATAGAAGATACCTTCTGATTTCTGATAGTCGAAGAAGTTGATGAAGTTTGGTGATCCTTAGCACTTGGAGATACAGTGGGCACCTGCTGATCAAAGGCTTTTTTGTACAATGATAGAAGGTACTACTCCGAATACCCAACTTCTTAGATCCAACTCTAAGTCTACAATCTCCTTTATTAATTCTGTTGTAGGATGAAATGTAGTATGAAGAATATGAAGAAAACTTGGACAAAAAACAAAGCAACAAATTTCGTCGGTGCACACATTCCAATAGGTTATCATACAACTCTCACCATTGGGACTGTAGAAGGTTCATTTGTCTCTTAATTGGATGATTTTGGGCATAATGCTATTTCTAGAGCACGATGCCTTACAAATTGGTCTGCAATATTTTCATCTCTAGTTATGGATTTGCAAAGAATGCAGAACCGGAGATCACTTATCATTCATCTGATAAATGCTATGTTACCGATCACTTCGGGTACACATGACAATTCCTCGACATCTATCCCGAACTTCCAATATGATCACTTACAATTTATTTTTTAACTAAAGTTACAGAAGTTTAATATTAAAAAAAATACCGAGGTTTACTTGGGACATATGACATATTCATATCTGTGAGAGCCAAATGACACTGAGCAAAGAGTTCACTTCTTACCTCTTATTTTAGTAAATTTAGGATTCAACCCCTTGGAGTTGCTGCTTCTTAGTCTCGTGAGAGCCTTTTAGTTAATTGTTTTCATCCTGTTAACAATCAAATGACGCATCAGAACCCCAAATCCTAGAACTCCAAATTAAAAACCCCAATTCAACCCAGAATTCGTTTAATTAAAAAAAACTTGCAAACCTAAAAGTCAAAACCCCATCTCCGCACCAAATTTACTTCAATTATACCCCAAAAAAGTAAAATTCAAAAAAGATTAAAGCCTGAAAATCCCAGATAATGATCGAGTGAAACAATAAACTTCGAATTTCGAACCCATAATTCGCCAATTTAACTTACCAGAAACGCAATTGAATTCACAAGAAAAAGAACAATAATTGAATGTAAGAAAGAACAATTTATACCTCCACATTACAAAGATAACCCTTATTCAAAAATCCCAGAACTCCAATTCGAAAACCCTAAACAAATCTAAACCCTGAAACCGGCTAAAAAAATTTGACAATAACCCAGCACAACTTGAAACCCTGATTCAACCCAAAAAAAACGAAACCCTAATTTAACCTCAACACCTAATCGAAACCCCAAAAAAATCAAATCAAATTGAAACCGTTTGAAGCAACCTACCTCAAAACACTTCCAGAAACGATCAGATACGAAGCTCTCCCATCGACGAAAATCACATAAGCAAATGAACCATCCAGGGGGCATGGTTCACAGGTGAACTAACAGAAAACCAAAAACGAAACCGAGAAACGCAATGGGTAGCAAGTGAACGGAAAGGCAAGAAACCAAAAGAGAAAGAGGGTAATGGAGATAGAGGCAATGAAAGGAATTGAAGACAGGAAGTGAGCTTGGAATGAAGATAAGGGGGGGGGGAAGAATTAGGTGATGGCGTGACGCGGTGGAGTTAGAATTGAGGGAACCGAAGATTGAAGATTGAATGAAATGGCAAAGTGTAAATAAGGATGCAACAAAAGGGTAATACGATAATTTCAAATTGGAGAAAATGAGACCTCCCAATTTTATGGCTTATGAGATTGAATGAGTGAATTGTGATGTAGAAATTCCTCACACACGCGTAACAACAAACAAGAAGAAAGAATAAAGGCATTTTGTAAATAACAATGCATGCTAAGGTCAATTTCGTAAATAGCATTTCACCCAAACCTAAAACTCCCACATTTATGGGCTATGGGATACAAAGGTAGTCCTTCAGAAGGTCTATTAACATTATTGTATAGTGAAATGTTAACATGTTCTTACTTATCTTTTACTCTTCTTTCTCTGCACTCATCCCCTTCCCTCATCCATCATCCCACATCGCTCATCTTAATCTAACTAATGACTTTACCCCATTTAGTATTGCTACTCTAATATATAAAGTCGAAATATCTTGCTAGTTCAATGGTGTGAACTGTGAACCCAAATAGTAAGATGGCCACAAAGTTAAATTCCCAAATCTGAAGTTACTCTTAACGTGGGGAACTGATATCCGCGCACTATCTTTATTTGAGTATTAACTCGGGTTGATACTACTTATTGTTGTGTGGATAACAAAAATAGTTGTGCGAATATCAGCTCCCCTTAATGTGTTTTAACTTACATACTTGTATAGTATGTATTTTTGTTGAAATGATTTTGACACTCATCAATTTGGCATTGGTTGAAGATAAAAAGAAGTGGAGTGATAGGATGACCTTACGGGTTGACAACTTTCTCAATGTTGAATTCTCATTGGTCAAGAAAACATTGAAAATTTATTTTATAAATCATCTCTCTCTAATTTATTACACAAATAATAATATTTTATTCTCTTGTGCCTTGGAGATTTGATAATCCTTAGGGTTGCTCCATTATTTTCCTAAAAAATGCATTCGTTTCGAAAAGACTAATGAATGAATGGATGATAATTGTTTGATTGCTCTTGAAGTTTTAACTTTGGTGAAAAGATAAAAGAAAGGGAAAACTATAAGAGTTGTGCTCAAAATTGATTTATCCAAGGTGTAAGACCAAATTAGTTGGCATTTTATTGAGATCATTTTTATTCATGTGAGCTTCTTAAAGTCTCTCTAATTTCTCATATTATTTGTTCACGGGCTCACGTATAAATAATGCTACAATATAATATTTGTCAACTCACAGTTAGCTAATTATTCAACTAATTCTATCCTAAGATAAAATATCTTCTCAATAACAAACTACATACTAAATATTCTACTAGATCTCATCTATATTCTCTACAGAACTTCCCAATCTATTAGGGTAAAATCATAATGGAATGCATCACTATAGTTACAGTACATTATTTGGTTTTGGTCAACGGGGAATATTCAAAATGTTTCTACCGCAAATTAGGTTTGTGTTAGGGGATCCTCTATTCCTCTTTCTCCGTACATATTTCTTCTATGTATAGAAGTTCTATTAAGAAGATCACGATTACTTTTCAATACGATTTAAACTCAAGCGACAAGTATTGGTCATATTATTCTTCAAATCAATCATTTTTTATTTTTTTTTGTTGTGATTTTGCTCTACTTTTTTAAGGTCATATTTGGATGACAAATTGGAAGGGAAAATAAGGGAAGAAAAGTGGAGGAAATGATGAGCTCCATTTTCCTTCCAAATCTCTCCAATTTTGAAGGGATTGTCAATATTAAAGAGGAGGGAAAATGGATCCCTCTTCTTCCCTCCCCAACATGTTGTCCAAACAAGGGAGTTTGTCTCCCTCCCTTTCTCTTCCCTTCATTTCCTTCCATTTTATGTTATCCAAATGTAGTGTAAAGCTACCCCTCATGCTTCATTATTCCCAACTAGTTTGCTATGCAAGCAATGTGGGCGGTAACTTTTATTTATTTATTTTAGACTTTTAATAACGAATTCCACAATTTAATATATTGACAATTTAAGTGACTATTTAACTATAGAAGGAAAATAATACTCTGTAATACATCATTACTTTTTTTATTGTGCTTAATATGTAGAGTCAAAAAATAAAGTTATAAATTGTTTGATGGTTATATGCACAAAATTGAAATTCTAGTTTAGTTATTAACTTATTGATAGAAAATTATGGTATTTAGTTAATAATGATATTTGCAATTTTTTAATACCATTTCAAAAATAAATATCAATTTTCCTTATGAAAAAGTTTCAAATGATGGTGACTTTGAAACGTGTATTAATTGACAAAATTATATTTATGTTAAGTTTTTCATTTCTTGGTTAACATCCTGAGTGCTAATAACACCACAAGTTTGCATGCGATGAGGATGTATGGTCAGTCGAAAACCGAAAATAAATATAAAACTTGGGAATTTATGACTTCTTTGGTTGATAGTTGTCAAGCCCCTTATGTTGTTTTTGGCGATTTCAATGAAATAGCGAGTATACACGAGAAATGGGGTGGAGCTGCTCATCGTGAGACTTTGATGGCTGATTTTCAGAGTGATGGGTGTGTGTTACGAGACCTTGGTTGTAAAGGCTCTGTTTGTACTTGGCAACATGGGAGGTAGTATGAGTCTATGCTAAAAGAATGCCTTGATCGCTTTCTGGCTAGTGACCCGTGGTGTAATAAGCTTCAGAATTATGAAGTCACTCATTTCCTGATTTACTCATAAGATCACACACTCATTCTACTTCATGCTAGAACCGTTTTTGATCGGGGGGAGAAGGGATAAGGTGTTTCGATTTGAGTCACTATGGCTGTCGCGAGAGGACTATATGCAAGTGGTGGTTGATGCGTGGAGATCTTGTGAACATCCCTCCCCTTGTGAGCGTATTAAGGCTTATGCGTCTGAATTGACGGCATGGGCTGCCATAACTTTTGATAGCATTAAGAAACAAATATAGAAAGTGGAGAAGGAATTGTCCTCTTTACAAAGTCGAAGGTAGACTCGAATACTCTAAATCGGTGTACGAGTTTGGCTGAGGAACTTGATGAGCTGCATCGGCTTGAGGAATCCTACTGGTATATCGGGATAGGGCTGTTGAAATGAAAGATGGAGACAAGAACACCTCATATTTCCACCATAAGGCTAGCTGTAGGACGTGTGGCCGGCCCGTCGCTATAGCGGCGCAGTCGCTTGCATACATCGAGGTGCTTTGCGTGGCTTGAGCCACTGAACCCGCACGTGAGTGCGTTGGGGTATTGTTGAGTAAGGGAGTCGCCACCTGCCTATAAAGTTATTCACGACGCCCGAAACGTTGGTCAAATTAATTGGCCCCACGTTCTGATCCAGTAACCAGTGCTGGTTCGGACATGGTACGATTGATCAGTAACCCAATCCGCCCGCATGTACGGCCTCTACTCGGTCTCATTGTTATTCCATTAAACACGATTTATTTGTACACAAACTTACATATTCGTAACCTTATTAGCGCACTACCTAAAGATTACAAGTGAGTTACTATTATGTACAAACGAAGACTTCTACAATGGACAAGGCGATCGCTTATTTAGTCAATATTAACAGGTGCTAGAAAACCGGTCGCCATGAATCTGACTTTAATGTGTACGCATAATTCGTCTTGTTTAAGCAATATATACAAGTGTGATAGAATATGTACAAACCAAAACATGAAAACAATGGTTAGTAATCATAATAATGAATATGATTCTTCTCACCTGTCCCTGCAAATACACAAATTGTTAAACAAAAAGCGATGTCCTTTGTTGATTGCTTGTTTTTCGCTTGTCAAAACGAATCGAAAGAACGCAAAAACTCGTTTATGTGTATTTGTGAAAGAATTTTGTGAATGGAGAGGAGAATGCAAATACTATGTGATTGACTGAGTATGCTAGATCGTCCAGTTGGAAGTCCCCTCAAAGTGGAGGCAAGGTGTATTTATAGGCGCGGAGAAGAAACTGACGTATATACGCTGGTGAGCTGCGTATATACGCTCAAAGGTTGCATATAACGCAGCTCATCAGCGTATATACGCTCCTCAGCATCCGCGTATATACGCCCTAGGAGCGTATATACGCAGCTTCTGCGAATATTTTTCCAAAAATCTGAAATATTTTAATTCGAATAATCTTTGCCATATGTCTCGATTTTCTAAGATTACGGATTATTCTAGACGCCTCCTTTCGCAAGAAAGTATATTCTAGGAGATTCTAGAACATTCCGCGTATTTCTAATTATTCATGTATTTTCTGCGTATTATGCGATAAACATTGCAAAATTCATAGAAAATCATAGAAAAATCAGAAAAATAATTTAAAAATACTAGCGGATTCAAAAAATGTGACGAACATGATGAAAAACAAAAAGCATGAGAATCCCAGTTGTACTTGTTGAAAACCTTTGAGATTATCGAGAAAACCGAAAGAAAATATTTTGCCTCGTATTTGACCTTGACCCATAATTCGAGTGTGACTTCACATATTTCGAGCTTCATTACGAGTTCAATTGCGTATTTTCGAGTTCAATTAATTGCGACATGTGGTATACTTCATCATTGATACTCATTTGGGGACATTTTAGGTCTACAGAAAGCCCCCACTTTGACTGAGTCTGAAGAGACGTAGTCTCGTAAGACGAAAGTAAGTATTCGATTCGGACGGAGAGCAACTCAAGATTCTCGGACCCTGATTACCCTTTCGCCGGTACCTGCCAAAACAAAGGTTATTTTACCTTTACCGCCGCCCAGCGTGTTGATGCCCTTGGAATTTTGTTTACAGGAGAAACTCCAAACCGGAGAGTGCGCGGAACTTCTTGACGCGGAGAAGATTCCAAAACCGAGAGATGCTGACGGAACTTCTGTTAGCGGAGAAATTCCAAGACCCGGAGATGTGCTGACGGAACTTCTGTAGCGGAGAAATTCCAGACCCAAAGTGTGTAAAGGAGCTTGTTGTGAAGAAGCCCCCACTTTGACTGAGTCTGAAGAACGAAGTCAAAGTATTTGATTCGGGACGGAGAGCAACTCAACGTTCTGCGACCCTGATCACCCTTTTCGCCGGTACCTGCAACAAAGGTTAGTTTACCTGTACCGCGCCCATGCGTTTTATGCCCTTGAAGCGCCTGGATCCTCGGGTTGCTTTCTCCCTACGGCTGACCTGGCTTTTCAGGAGAAATGAGGTGATGATACCTTCGGAAGCCCTCCACAGGTAGCTTTCCTACGGCTACCTTGGCTTTTCAGGAAAAGAAATGATATAGATGCCTTCCTACGGCTGACCTTGGCTTTTCGGAAGACGTAATGCAAGTTCCGTCGGAAGCCTCGTTCCTTCGGAACCCCTACGGCTGACCTTGGCTTTCGGGGAGAGTTGTATGTACATGCCTTCCCTACGGCTAACCTTGGTTTCGGAAGACGTAATGAAGTCCGTCGGAAGCGCCTCGTTCCTTCGGAAATTTCCCTACAGCTGACCTTGGCTTCGGGAAAGTTGCGTGTAAGCACAATCGCGTTATAGCGATGAATGCCGTATAGCTATGAGTGATATATAAAATTCCTTGGAAGCCGTTCCTCAGAAACCTTCCCTACGGCTGACCCTCGCTTTCGGGAAGATGTTGCGTCTGTAGCAACAATCGCGATAGCGATGAATGCCGTATAGGCGTGTGAAGGCAACTGCATGTAAATGGCCTAGCCTTGTGTGGAGGTGTCAATGTGCAATGTGCATGTAATGTGATGTGTTTGTGCCAGATGCATATGCATGATGAAGTTTGTATGCTCAATGCGCAATATGCTTATGAATGTTTTGCAATGCTATATGTGTAATGCAAGTCTATTCTTAGATCTAATGCATGAAATGACCAAGGAAATTGACTAATGGTAAGTGCTTTGGATTGCGGGATGAGCCGTCTCAAGCCCCCATTCGAGCAAAGGCGATGCTTGTGATTGCAAGTGAGTCCCAACCCATGGGTTTGGTGTGGGAATGGTTAGTTTGGTGTTGATGGTTGTTTAGTGGGTGAGCCCCCAGCTTGATGAGCTTTCGAGTTAGGGCAATAGTTGATAAATAAGTAAGGCTAGTGGATTTTTGGAGTCATGGTTTTGGCTTAGCTTTTTGTGTGGTAATGGTAGGAATGAGGATGTATTTGATTTGCCCAAATCAGTAACTTGAGCTGAATGCGTGCATGAGGAGAGACAGGAGAAAATGCTGCAATGCGATGCCTTGGAGGAGAATGCCTGATGACTGCTACAGAGAGATAGCCTAAGTAAAGATTGAGGACCCTTAAGGTGTATGAAAGAATAGGCTAAGGTTCAAGAAAAAACAAGGCTAAAATTTGACTAAGGGTAAGTAAACGGGGATTGTGTGGGCTAGATGATGTAGGTTCAAACTCGAGTCTATGTCGGGTTCTACACTAGGAATCTGTGTCCTGACTTAAGAATCAAACTATATGATGGACCTCAGAAGTTATTGAATTATTGGGTCGGACCTCGGAGAGGCTTCCTACGTATCCTTTGGAATCAGACCGTCGTAGTCTTGTTATGATTTGGACAATGCCTCGTGTGAGAGGGCTTTGTGGTTGTAATGTAAGGTTGTGGTTTGAGGGTTGAAAAGGCTTGATGATTACGAAGTGACCCACGGGCGCAGTGTGCTTTTTAGACTTTTGCTTTTTGTTTGAATTGGGCTTTAACTTTGGATTGGATTTTGGCATTGATTTGCATTTGAACTTTGATTTTTTTGCTTTTTTGCTTTTTGCCCATTTTATTCTTCTCTTTTTTTCCTTTTGCACATGTCTTTCCTACGCACCGTTTGGTCCAAGGGTTAGCAGATGTGGGTGATAAAGAAGATAGGCTGAATGATAGTGTTTATGGCTCAAAGGTTGCAAGGATTTTGATATGATAAGGAATGGAGGGAACAGGTTGTTTTGTGGAGCTATGAAAGAGGCCTCTCTTGCAATGTCCATTGAATTGTGAGGTCGATTATTAATTTGATTCCATAAAGTTAGAAGCACAAACTATATGGAGGCTAAAGGGATGAGAAAAAAGGAACTTTTTTAACATCGAAAAATTATTACATAGAGGCTAATTGCAGAACTTAATCCTAAACCTAATGACATAGACCCGAAATGGAAAAGAAATGATACATAGTCTAGGGAAGGGACTCTCGAACTCGACCCTAAAGCTAAGACTCCAACCGACTCATGCAAATCGAAGAAGATCATCCTCTATGTCCACTCCGATGTCGTAGACCTTTGCAAATGTGGTAAGGCCTCGATACTTGAGATGATCTTTGTATTCCGGCTGGAGCAGAAATGAGGTCTTGACCATCTCTTCTTCGTACGAATGGGTGGCAGCAACTCCTCTCCATTGTCAGATGGTAGTGAACCCCTCTCTTCCCTGTTTAAGGATTTCAAGTTCTCGGAAGGAGGTTTGGGTCTGACGTTACCCTTGTATCTTGCCAGAATCGTGGATGATGTCTTCCCAAGTAGCTATTTCTTTCTCAGGAAGTGAAAAGAACCACTTCTGACATATCGATTCCAAGGAAAGGGAAAGACCATTGAAACAAGGCAGAGTCAATCCTTTAAGTGCATGGTGGTCTTAAATCCTTTATATGGAATCGAGGTCATCAGTCGCTTAACTTGGGTATGTCTTCGGCTGAGAAATCCTTTGGCATTTGGTTGAAAGGTGGGTCAAGAGGAGTTGGTCTGGTAAAGATGGGTCGATGGCTTTTGACTGCCTTTTCAAACAGCTTGTCCAAGGAAGAGTTCGAGGTCATCCTTGATCTTAGCTTCAAGCTGTTGAACTTGTCGGCAAGCTTTTGGAGCTTTTCTGGTTGGGAGGCATTTGTGGTGTTAAGGCTAGTTGGAGGATGGTTGATTTGGATTGGGCTTAGGGCTCAAACTTTGGGTCGAGCAAGGGCTATGGAGACGACTTCACCCTCGTTCAAAAGAAATAAACCCTTAGTGAACTCCTTGGCATTATTGAACATATGGATGCAGATGCAAATGCATGTCCTAATTCCAATGGTCATCTTTCCTAGAATAATGTATGCAAGGTGCCCTTTGTTTTTAAATTTTGCTTTTTTGATTTTTTGCTTTTTTTTTTTTTTTTGAAAGCACAAACGACATTGGGATGTATGATATGCATGTGCCTAAAGAGGAGGGTCACGCCTAGAGTCAGCCTATGTTGGCTGAAGGTAAGTCAATCCTAATGTGAGCTAAAGTCAACGTCTAAGGTCAAATCTGTGGCCTACCTATAGTCAAGGGTCAAGACCTAAGGTTCAAAGTCTGTGTGGACTAAGGTCGAAAGTTTGAAGACAAAGTCCTAGTGAACTATGTCACAGACTAAGGTAGAGGTAACAAAAGTCACTATGGGCTATTGAAATGCATGATGTGAACTAAAAGATGACCATGGACTATATGAAAGTGTTGTGTTAAGGTCTAGAACTATACAATGGCTAGACCCATACATGCACATATATACAAGACACGTGATGACAAGTCGCTATGTCGGTCTAGGTTAAGTTCAAGAGTTACCACGCCTAAAGGGCAGAGCTTGGTCCATTTTACCACTTGCAATTAGCGATGTATGGCCAAGATACCCTTATGCACACGCATCAGTAACACGTGCACACCGGCAGGCGGATAGACTTGCTTAGCCATGCGATCAATAACCACATGCACCAAGGTAGTATCCCCCTTATGGTAGTCTCGAGCATAGAAACATCGCCATAGTAGACCAAGGAGCCTAAGGCGCGCCTATCGAAAGGTCACATGCAATGCAAAAATGCCAAAAACTGATGATGGAATTACGAGACTTTTCAAGTCTGTCCACTTCACCTAACGTGATTATCCCCGTGAAGTCGCCAAATTAGACGTGGGCCGCGCCCTCGCGTATTTAGCAGTAGCGGCGTGTGGCTACATCATTGGCTTTTGCGGGCTTGAGCACGACCCCGACCGTGAGTGCTTGGGTTGTTGTCGAGTAAGGGAGTCGCCACCGTGCCTATAAAGGTTATTCACGGACGCCGAAACGTTGGTCAAATTAATGCCCACGTTCTGATCCAGTACCAGTCGTGGTTCGGGGACATGGTACGATTGAATCAGTAAACCAATCCGCCCGCATTGTCAGGCCTTACTCGGTTCATTGTAATTCCATTAAACACGATTTATTGATGCACACAACTTACTATTCTAACCTTTAGCGCACATAGCCTAAAGATTACTAAGTGAGTTACTTTATGTACAAACGAAGACTTCTACAATGGACAAGCGATCGCTTTATTGTTAGTCATATTAACAAGGTGCTTAGAAAAACGGTCGTCCATGATTATCTGACTTTAATGTGATACGCATAATTTCCGGCTTGTTTAAGCATATAACAAGTGTGATAGAATATGTACAAAACAAACATGAAAAACAATGGTTAGTAATCAAATAATATATATATGTATCTCTCACCTTGTCCCTGCAAATACACAAATTGTTAAAAACTAAAAAGCGATTCTTTGGTGAATTGCTTGTTTTCGCTTGTTAAAACGAATCGAAAGAACGCAAATACTCGTTTATGTGTATTTGTGAAAGAATTTTTGTGAATGAGATGAGAATGCAAATACGTAGTGAATTGACTGAGTATGCTGTAATCGTCCAGTTGAAGTCCTCAAAGTCGGAGGAGGTTATTATAGGCGCGGAGGAAGAACTGACGTATATACGCTGGTGAGCTGCGTATATACGCTCAAAGGCTGCGTATATAGCAGCTCATCAGCGTATATACGTCCTCAGCATCCTGCGTATATCGCTCTAGAGCGTATATACGCAGGCTTCTGCGTAATATATTTTTCCAAAAATCTGAAATATTTTATATTCGGAATAATTCTTTGCCATATGTCTCGATTTTCTAAGATTTACGATATTTCTAGACGCCTCCTTTCGCAAGAAGTATATTTCTAGGAGTTCTAGAACATTCCGCGTATTTTCTAATTATCATGTATTTCTGCGTTCTGGTATTTAAACATTGTACAATTCATAGAAATCATAGAAAAAATCAGAAAATAATTTAAAAAACTAGCGGATTCAGAAAAATGTGTGGTGACTTATTCATTGTGCATGTAGAGTGAATACAGATGATGCATTGAGAATCGCCAGGAGTAACTTGTTTGAAAACCTTTGAGATTATCGAGAAAACCGAAAGAAAATATTTTTGCCTCGTATTTGACCTTTGACCCATAATTTCGAATGTGACTTCACATATTTCGAGCTTCATTACGAGTTCAATTGCGTATTTTCGAGTTCGAATTAATTGCGACATGTGGTATACTTCATCATTGATTACTCATTTGGGGAGACATTTTTAGGTGTCTACACTAGCCATTGTCGAAAACGGAATTTTATTAATGTTTTGTTTGACAAACATGATGTTTGATAAGATGGTTAGGATTAGATTAATGATATTATTGTGGATTACTTTACGAGTTTGTTCTCTACAGAGGATCCATCACACTTTAAGGAGGCTATGGTGGGCATTGAGCATAAAGTCACACAATATATGAATGAGGTTCTAGACCGTAAACCAAGTGATGAGGAGATTAAATTCGCTCTTTTCCAAATACACCCAAACAAGACTCTGGGTCCTGATGGTATGCATGCGTTATTTTTTCAGAAATTTTGGCATATTGTGGGACATGATATTATGTTGTTTGTGAAATATTGGTGGCGAGGTTTGCTGGATTTGAAGGGGGATAATAAAACATGTATTGTTTTGATTCCAAAATGCAATGATCTAAAAAAATATGAAGGACTTCCGGCCTATTAGTTGTTGTAATGTCATGTACAAAATCATTTCAAACACAATGACTAATAAGTTAAATTTTTTCTTGGATGATATCATATCTTTGAATCAAAGTGCTTTTGTTCCAAGGTGGTTGATTACGGACAATGCTTTCATTGCTTTTGAAATATTTCACTCTATGAAGAGAAAAGGGGGAAGGGAGACATGGAATAGTGGCGTTAAAATTGGATATGAATAAGGCTTACGATCGAGTGGAATGGGTGTTCCTGGAAAAAAGTTGTGCTCCATTTTAGTTTCAGTTGTCATTGGGTATGACAGATTATGGACTGTTTGTCTAGTGTCTCCTTTTCTTTTAGGTGAATAGTGGAATATCGGGATGTTTGGTTCCTTTGCGGGGCCTTTGACAAGGGGATCCGATCTCTTCATATTTATTTCTATTGTGTGCGGATGCTTTTTCTACCTTAATTGGTCATGCATCTCTCAATAATAAAATACATGGGGCTAAGATCGCTAACGGTGCACCGAGGGTGTCTCTCATCTCTTCTTTGCTGACGATAGTATACTTTTTGCTACAAAAGTGGCTACCTTGTTAGGATTAGTTTCCACACCCTTAGCAGAAATAAAGTGACCCAAATATTCAATTTTATCCTGCACAAAAGCACATTTGCCAACTTTGGCATACATCAAGTCTGCTTTCATAATCTCAAATACTTCAGCCAAGTGATTCTAATGTTCTTCTCTGGACAAGTTGTACACCAGGATATCATCAAAGAAAACTAGATCACTTTTCCTTAGAACGGGCTTGAACACACTGTACATCTAATTCTGAAAGGATGCTGGAGCATTGGATAGCCCAAAGGGCATTACTAGAAATTCAAAATGGCCTAAGTGTGTCTTGAATGTTGTGTTGAACACATCTACAGAATTGACTCTAAGCTGGCGATATCCAAAACTTAGGTCCAGCTTAGAAAATACAGTTGCTCCTGATAGCTCATCTATAAGCTCATCTACAATTGGAAAGGGAAACTTGTTCTTAATTGTCTTCTTGTTGAGTTCTCTATAATCCACACATAACCTCCAGGTTCCATCCTTCTTGCTCACAAGTACAACAGGGGAAGAAAAAGGACTAGAATTATTTTGTATCACCCCCTTTCAAGCATGTCATCCACTAGTTGCTTAATGATATCCCTATGTTTCAGTGGGTACCTGTAGGGCCTTATATTAACAATCCTAGACCCTGGCTCCAAAGGAATTGAATGATAAAAAACTCCCCTGCTTGGAGGTAATGAAGTTAGCTCCTCAAAGCCTGCCTTGTATTGGAACTTTTTTTTGGAAGGACTTGTATTTTAACTTAAGCTGCTCAAGTTCTTCATAAACAGGCTCAAGTTTCTTGTCCTGCAGCTCAATGCCCTGGAAAGAACACTCTCTAACTTGCAGTAAGCACAATTGAACCGCATCCTTAAAGAGCTTATGAGAAGGCTCCGCTTCAAATACTTTCACCCTCTTTGGATGTATTCCCTGCAAGAAAAAAGGAGTCTACCCCGACTAGAATTTCATTAACAATTGCTTAAATTCCAGTTAACAGTACCCTATGTAGCCAACCATTGTATTCCAAGAACCATATCACACCCTCCTAATGCAATTACCATCACATCAGCCCTGAATCTTTAACCCTGCAACTTCCATGCAAAACCCTTACACACATGTTGGCACTGTAATGAATTATCATCAGCCACAGTGACTGGTTGCAAAGGAATATACTCCAACTTGCAGCCTAGTTTCTTGACTAGATTGATGTCCAAGAAATTGTGGGTGCTCCCAGAGTCTATTAAAATATGGAACACCGTGCCATTCACCAATCCTTGAACCCTCAAAGTATCAACTTTTTGATTTCCTGTTAAAGCATTAACTGACAAGAAAGGTTCTGCCTCCTCTCGTTCTGCCATCACTACTTCCTCCTCCTCTTCACTACTACACTCCAAGTCATCCCCACCAGGAATCTCTACAGTGAACATATGATGCTCTTTCAAGGAACACCTATGGTTTATGTCATATGGCTGAACACAGAAATAACAGAGGGCTTTAACATTTTTTTCTTATCTTACATCAGCAAGAATGTATTTGAAGTTGGGAGCGAAAACGTCTAAAACCCCCTTAAAATGGCCTAAATGACTTGTGTTTGTCCCAAAATGAACTAGTGGCGTCATAATCAATGCAATCTATCACTAGGAATCATAATTGGTTGTTTTAGGACTTGTATAAGCTTTGAAACCTAGAAATGGATAGACTTGTGAGAAGTTGGGAGCAAAAACGCCCAATAATCCCCTAAAATGGCCTAAATGACTTTTGTTCATCCCGAAATGAACTAGTGGCGTCATAACCATTGCAATKAATCCRTAGGAAGCATAGTTGGGTGTTWTAGGACTTGTATAAGCTTTCAAACTTATAAATGGATAAACTAGAGASAAGTTGGGAGCGAAAACGCCCAAAACCCCARGAAAATGGCCTAAATGYCTTGTGTTCGTCCCGAAATGCACTTTTGGTGTRATAACCAATTCAATCAARCCTTATGAAGCATWATTAGMTGTTTTAGTACTTGTATAAGCTTTGAAACTTAGAAATGAATAGACTTGTGAGAAGTTAGGAGCYAAAACGAGAAATGAGTAAACTTTAACCATTTACGTTTTTATTTTTATTTATTTCTTGTATGCCACAAATTATTTCAACCAACTCATTTATTTTAGGAAACACATGAGAAAAATCTTGTAGATCATCAAAAGACTGACTCACAAGTGAATCCAAACAAGGTTTACTACGAGACTGTCGCCGAGAGGAAAAAGGGAAAGTATCCTTGTTTGGGGACGTGTGCTAACCTTTACTTTGACAAGTCAACTAGGCATGGTGTCACTCCCTCTACCACATGGACTCCTTCCGTTATCTCTCAACTGTCACAACGATAAGAGAGACCGAGCGACGAAAAGTAGAATTGGAGAGGGAGCGTCTCAGCTTCGAGTAGGAGCGCATGAAGATTGAGCAAGAGCATTTGCAAACACTGCGTGAATGAGATGAGTACATTGCGGTGATGAAGGACACCATAGGTCGTTACGAGCAGATGCCTAGCCAGTGTAGTGGTTCTTCACTTTCATTCCTCCAACTGACTGTCACCGGCGGTGGATCGGGAGCACGTGTAGTATAGGCATATTAGTTAGTATTGCTAAATCATTAATATGTATATATACTTGTTTTTATACAATCAATTGTAAATTAGGTTTGGTGAAGGAGCACTTAGCCATTCATTAGAAATTTGTAGGTTAAACCGCCTAGCACTTGGTTTAGTCTTTAGCATGAACGGACTAAAATCTTCAAGGAAAACTTGCAAAGAAATTTTATGCACAAACTGATTAAGTTCAAGTCCTATTGCAACCTATAATAATGGATGTATAACTTAAAACTCACATTTCCAATGGAAAAATCCATGGACCGATCCGATGACATTTGAATTTGAAAGAGTCTATTAGAAAGTGCTGTTTGAAAGTGACTTAGAGAAGGTGCATTTGGATGAGACATGCTTGACTCGGAGTGACTTGTGACTAGAGCTTAAATTTGAACTTGAACTTGACATCGGCGAGACCGGTGACTTTGATTGGAAAGTGACAGGGTCCATAAGCGAATTTTTCATGATTTCCACTTGATAACAATAGACTTGAACACGTAATAGGGCCTTAGGAGACAAGAAGCCCCCAACTGGAATTAAAGGGCCGTGATGGCGACGAGCCCCCAGCGAGACTTTGGACAATGCAGTTTACGGCTTAGAGTCAACATAGGGAGGTGAGATAGATTATATGGATGAGTTCCCCAACAAGATGTACTAACCACAGGGTCAGGTGCTTTACTTCTTTTGGGATTGAGTCATGAGTCCTTGACAGGTGACCAAAGAATGAGCTAGGTTCGAGAAATAAAAAGGGTCAAATTTGTGGCTAAGGGTCAAGATGTGGCTAGATGCTGGATTGGCTAATGATGTTGGTTTAAAATGAGACTATGTCAGGTTCTAGACTGGCAAAACCATTATCGAATTCTTAGCCAGTCAAAGCACTCAAAGGCTCAAATGATTTAATGTTAATGGCGATCGAACTCGGAAAAGGCTTCCTACGTATCTTACGGATTCAGACCACCGTAGTTCTAATGATGATTGGACAATGCCTCGTGTGAGAGGGTTTGTGGTTGTAATGTGAGGCTGTGGAAGGCTCGATGATCATGAAGTGAACCACGGTGCACAGTGTGTTTTTAGACTCTTGATTTTATTTGATCTGGGCTTTGTTGGATTTTGACATTGATTTGCATTTTGATGACTTTTGTATAACTGGCATTGAACTTTGATTTTTGCTTTTCTTTTTTTCCCATTTTATTCTTCTTTTTTTTCTTTTCTTTCTCTTTGCACGTGTCTTTTCACGCACCGTTTGGTCAAAGGGTTAGGTAGATGTGGGTGATGAAAGAAAGATAGGCTAAATGATAGTGTTTGTGGCTCAAAAGGTTGCAAGGGATTTTGATTTGATGTGACAAAGGGAATGGAAGGGAGGGGTCATTTTGTGGAGCTGTGAAAGAAGGCCTCTCTTGGCATTGTTTTAATTTCAATAATTAAATCAGTATTAGATTAAACCAAATTGTGGCCAATGAGTGTTGAGACTTGCATAGAATTAGAAAATAATATTGCCAAAACAAATGAATCATTTTATTGATGAATGAAAACTGAAACATACATGGCTTTTTAAAAGACACATAGACTCAAAAGACAGTGATTGAAATGAATATATTGTTAGGACTAGGACTCTATGATCAATATGGAGAAGCCGCGCAGATCGATGACACACGCTTGGGGTGATCATGGTTTAGCAAGTGGGCTGGTGTAATATTGATCTTATCCTTCGCCGCAGGAGGGACTAGGAGGCGACCATCTTCAACCAGTCTTGAATCCTATGCTAAAAACGATGCAATTCTCAGTGGTGTGGCCCTCCTTGGTGGAACTTGCAATAGGCATTGGAATTCCAATTCCTAGATTCTTATATCTGAAGGGTTTGGAGTGGGTCCAATAGGAGCAATGCACCTTTTGCAGTTAGTCTATCAAAGGCCTGCTCATAAGTCAATACCAATTGGAAAAATGTCCTTTGTGGTCTCAAGCCTGTTGCTGAAAGGCCGGGGGTTAGAAGAGTTGTCATTGGTAATGTGGCTGACTTGATCAGTGTTGGAAAAAGAGGAGCCACCTTCTTGAAAGCCCCACCGTTACCTTAGACTTCTGGGCTTGAACATCTTCCTCAACTAGGAGGCCAACTTGTAGAGCCCAGTAAAATGATCAAGGGTTGAACTTGAGTGGCTCTCGATACTTGGCTGAAGGTCTTGATGACCATACGAACTTGATCTCCCTCATTCGGTCGATTGGTCATTTGAGCGGCTTTCTCCCTCCATCTATTAAGAAAAGTAGAGAAGTTTTCTCTCTCACCTTGATTGGTGGCCTCTAGTTACGGAGACCACAGGAAGCTGAGAATGTGTACCATGTACGTGCTTAGGAACTCGTGTTTGATATATTCCCAAACTCATGCGAGCTTGGCTTGATTCAGGGCTTGAACCACCTGGATGGATGGGTGTCCAAGTAATAGGGAACACTGAAGCGAATAACTCTTTGCTCATCCTCTTTAAGGACCATTGAGATATTGAAAGTGCGGAGGTGGTCTCTGGGTCTTCAGTTCCCTTGAACTTGGGCAAATCAGTGATGAAAACTTCTTAGAAGCTGCCCTTAATTCACAATCAGCAACAGAGGCCCTTGAACTGAATTTTCGGACATTCTCTTGACCAACTCATTCTAGTTGTCCACCCTTTTTCCGTCTCATCTTCGGAGGAGGGAGTGGTGTCTCAGCATCGTCTTCTTCCTCCCGTCAGACTCGAGAGGTTTTTCCTGGGTCCTCTTTTCTTAGCTCCCAATGCCTTTTCTTGGGCATCAAGGCGAGAATTACAGACTCGAGCTTTTCTAGAATAGCGTTAAGCTGTTGTTCGATGTTTGCGATGGAAGTGTCTTGGTGATCAGGAGCGCGTCGGGTTTGGCTTCTTGTTACTCTTCTAGGCCAGAGACAAGTTCGAGTACTTTGGCTATCTTGCTGAAAAAGAAAATTACACTTTAGAACCAGAAACAAAATGGTCTACTTGAAAACTCTTAAGAAAACCTAACTCAGTCTTGAGGTTCTGGATTAAGGAACTGAACTCGAAAGTAGACTTGAATGGGCTAGACCTAAATCTGATTTAAGGTGCTGACTCGAGAAAGATTCAAACCTAAGATGGGCCTATTCAGATTTAAGGCCTCTTAGACCTATGAGCCACTTGAAATTGAATGGAACCTAGCCTTGAATCAAAGTTCCTAGGGTTGAGTTCATGATCGAACCTAGTTCAGTTTTAAGGTTCTTAGATTGAGTTGAAGCGAACTAATTCAGATCAAGGCCTTGGTTGAAAGTGAATCGAACTAATTCAGATTTAAGGTTCTTGATTAAGATTGAATGAACCTAATTCAGATTTAAAGGTCTTGATTAGAATTGAATTGAACCTAATTTAGGTTAAGGTTCAAAAGGTCGAATCTAAGTCAGATTTAATTCTTGGATTGGAATCGAACCTAAGTAGATTCTAGGTCGAATGGGTTTGAATTGTGATTTTGAAAGTGGGCCTAATGGATGTCAAACTTCATGTCTTGAACCATAGATTAGGGACTGGGCTTAGTTGGTGGTTAAGAATTTGGACTGAATGAAGAGTCACAAGTTAACAGCACATTGATTGAAACACAAATCCAATTTATTCACTATAAGGTCAGGATCTATGAACTATAGGTCGGCTTGGTTAAGTTGATAGTGCTACCATGCCTAAGAGTAAGCTAGGTCCAATTTCATCACCACAAACATTGGTGATATGTGGCCGAGATATCCCCTTATATACACGACTAGTAACACGTGCGTACGCGATGGGCGGATAGGACTTACTTAGCCATGTGATCCATTAACCACATGCAACAAAGGTAAATCCCCTTAAGGTGATCGAGCGAGACAATGCCCATATTGAGACCAAGGTCCTGGACATGACCCTATTCGAAGGATCACAAGCAAAATTCAATTAATTATGATATGGAACTACGAGACTTTCAAGTCTGTCCACTCACCATATGGTGATTATCCCAGTGAAGTCGCCAAAAACTGTAGGGCTTCGCCCCGCCTTAGGGGGGCGTGACCCTCAGGCTTTAGTGTCATGGAATTGAGCATGGAATCCGCATGTGAAGTGCGTTGGGGTGTGTTGTCGAATTGGGGGATCGCACGTGCTACAAGGTATTCACGAGCCGCAATTGGTGCCAAACTAGTGGCCCACAAGTAGGTCCAGTAACCAAAGTTGGGGTTCGGGGATGGTCGGATTGAATCAGTAACCCAATCCGCCCGAATGTAGGCGCCTGCTTACTCGGTCTCATTGTAGTTCATAAATCATAAACATTGAATTCAAGAAAATATCGATTTGACTTTGAAAGCGATAATTATTAGGTGGGTTTGCTATTATGTACAAACAAGACTGTCTACAATGGACAAGGCGATCATTTGATTGTTGTCAATATTAACAAGGTGCTTAGAAAACCGGTCGTCCATGATTATCTGACTTAATGTGATACGCAATTGATTCCGGTCTTGTTTAAGCAATATATACAAGTGTGATAGAATATATAAACAAGACATAAACAGGTTAGTAAGCATGATAATATATATGTGTGTCCTTATCACCTTGTCACTAGGCAAATACACAAATCGTTAAGCAAAAACTAAAAGAGACGTCCTTGTGATCGGAATTACTAATCAAGACAAGAAACATGTAGTATTGACAATACACGATATGCATAACATGAATTGTGAAAAGATAATGATAATAAAATAAGTGTTAATGAAAGAATTGAAAACATGAGTGACAATCCTACTATTTACATGAATCAATTAAAAAGGTGAGTTTCTACATTGTGTTGATTAATTGAACTCGCAATAAGAATTAGTCAATATTAAAGTGACAAAATTAAGTAGAGTCAAAAGATGTTCGGTGAGTAATCTAGATTTAATACCCTTATTTCGCTTGTTGAATCGAACAGAATCGACGTTAGAATCAAGAAGAATGTGTTAGAGTGTTGAGAGAGTGAGAGAGAGAATACGTAAGTTGAGACAGAGAAGACAGAATGAGTGTCTTAAAATCGTGTGTGAAATCGTGTCTCAATTCGAATGAGGCAAGGCATATTTAAGGCGCGGAGGCAAGAGGAGGACGTATATACGCCATCGATGAGCGTATATACGCTCTGGGGAGCGTATATACGCTGTCCTCAAGCGTATAAGCATCAGCAGCTTACAACGATTCCAAACCCTGCGTATATACGCTCTAGGAGCGTATATACGAGGCTTTGCGTATATAATTTTTCAAAAATCTGAATATTTTAATTCGATAAATCTTTGCCATATGTCTCGATTTTCTAAATTACGGATTATTCTAGACGCCTCCTTTAGCAAGAAAGTAGTTTCTAGAATCAATTCGGTATTTTTAATTTCATTTCTTTTCTGCGTATTCTGCGTATTTTAAACATTGAAAATTCATAGAAATCATAGAAAATAGAAAAATAATTTAAAATACGGCAACTCAGAAAAAATGTGACGAACATGATGAAAACAAAAAGCATGAGAATCGCCAGGTAACTTGTTTGAAAACCTTTGAGATTATCGAGAAACCGAAAGAAAGTTTTTGCCTTGTATTTTGACCTTTGCTCAATATTTCGAGTACGACCTCTACGTATTTCCAACTTTGTGAGTTCAAAGCATCTTTTCTGAGTCGAACAATCGGAGACGTGGTATGTTTCATCACGGATTACTCATTGGGGAGACAACATTTAGGTGTCTACACACAGCGATTTAGAAGAACGAGCGACGCAAAGTAGAATTGGAGAGGGAGCGTCTCAGCTTCGAGTAGGAGCGCATGAAGATTGAGCAAGAGCGTTTGCAAACACTGCATGAGTGAGATTAGTACATTGCGGCTGAGAAGGCCACCAGGGTCATTACAGCAGATGCCTAGCCAGTGTGTGGTCTTACTTCATTCACCAACTGACTGTCACCCCGGGCGTGGATCGGAGCACATGTGTTGTATAGGCATATTAGTTAGTATTGCTAAATCATTAATATGTATATATACTTGTTTTTTGTACAATCAATTGCAAATAGGTTTTGGTGAAGGAGCATTAGCCATTCATTAGAAATTTGTAGGTTAAACCGCTAGCACTTGGTTAGTCTTTAGCATGAACGGACAAAATCTTCCAGGAAAACGTGCAAGAATTTTATGTAGAAATTGATTAAGTTCAAGTCCTATTGCAACTATAATAATTGATGTATAACTTAAAACTCACTTCCAATGGCAAATCATGGACCGATGTTGATTCTTCTATGTCTGAAGCCATTTGCAAGATCGTTTTACATAAGATAATCAAAGACACTAATATTTGTTGCCTACTTAAATAATAAGTTAATTTATTCTGGCACACATTGCTCGTGCAGAATACAAAATAGAATTAAGGATCAATATATACTAACTTCTACTTGGCATTCTGTTCCCCAAAACACATGTACTTGGCTCTTAGCAAAAAAAAAATCTGCTTCGTAGCCTTTCAAAAGAACTGTGCTCTTTGATATTTACGTACTACTAGGATTAGCATTTACTTGCAAACAACAGAATTAAAGCACTTAAAAATGATACGCTAGGAAGACAACAGGAACTCTCCTAAACCCTATATGCATATTTTGAACTCAAGATCAGACAAAAAAGAACAAAACACTGAAGTTTGGAGTCTCAAGATTGTTAGTTATGGAAGAATCATCAAACGACAAATTTAAGCCTTTTACATGCAGTTACTAAGGGCGGAAGTTGATTAACATCAAGCATAAAAATGAAAGAATAAAGGTCAAAATAAATGACCCTCAACTATTGCAAAGGAGGGGATATGATGAATCAATGGCATTATAACAAATGTATTCGTCATTCTTCAGAAGAGATGGACAAAGATTAAATAGGAGTAAAATAATAGATCCGAAAAAATATAGCTTGAACTTCAGCATACAAGACTTTAGGTTAGGGAGAGAACAATTAAGACAACTTATGTAAAATACATTAATCAGAACTGAGGTGAAATCTTACCGAAAAGTTATGTATAATTTAAGGCACACTAGAAAGCTTTCATTCATCTCTTGCAAGGCACAGCTAATGTACCCAAAAAAAAGCACAGTAGTTGTAGGGACTTGTAGAATGTAGGAAGCCATTGTGTTAATATTTAACATATGTGATATAAGCTTACTTAATTCAGCTTATCCGAAGCTACTCAGAACCAAATATTAAGTGGTAAAAGAGGAATGACCTGCTACGAGCCAGTATCAAATCCACGTGATGTCAACATTATCCATATTATCTCAAACTGATAAAATGAAAACATGGAAAAAGTGTATGTATTTGAAGTATATGGTAAGTGTTGAATGTTAAACTTTTGCCATATAACTTAAGTTTTAAACACAAGAATGAATAATATAGAGATTTTTATATACGGGACAACAAAAGGTAGTAAGGGCTAGGCTAAGTTGTAAATACTAACAACTTATATGCAATTCAAGTCCGCATAATTATTCTATATTAATCCAGAATCCATCTCATATATCTTCAGGATTGGAGTGAATAAATGGAATTAAAGGTGCACTGGGCTAAAGTATGGTAGTATGTTGCCATCTAGGTGTTTAGAAACTTCACCGTGCACAAAATAATTATATAAAATGAGAAACGAAGAATAGAAAAATTGAGTTAGAGCTTAATTTACTTCCAACCACTCACATGAACAAGTCAAGGTAAATTCAAAGGTTTTGTGGATTTCCTAACTAGCTTCTGCACAACATACACGACAACACCACCTCACAAACAACCAACACACCACACACACACACACCCACACACACACCATCACACATCACAACCACATCACACACACACACACACCACAACACACACACAACCACCACACACACATCACCACACACACACACCACATGCACACACACACACACACACACAACACAACACACACACACCACACCACCACACAACCACCACAAAACACACCATAAGTATTTCACATATCACGTGAATGATGTTACCTTTCACAAAAAATGAGAATTCAAGGCACAGCACAAATTTATATACAACAAACTAATATATTTGCAGTTATCAAGTTTATCTTTGCAATGACCGAATCAATAACATTTAAATCTAATCAACAAGTTTCATCGTCTAGATAAAATAGCAACAGCAACCACAAGCAAACAACCATTCTTTAGTCAAATATTGGTCCATAATTAGTATCAATTTGATAAGAGTAAATGGAAACTGAAGTTATTTAAAGATGAAACATACTAGTGTAACACACATGCTTAGTTACAGTATTACTATAGATCATAAGTAATTCATGAAAATAATGGTAAACTAGCAAAGTAGCAATACTTCCAAGGGAAACACTATGAGAATTAACTTACTATCATCCATGAAATTCGTATTACTCATTTCTAAACCATTTTAAGCACCTTCGAGCAAGGACTTTTGTTGTTTAACATTGTTTAAATTAAATTAAAAATAAAAAAGTGTATACAACATTCAAAGTCAAACCAAATATTACTATGATTATCTTTTCAAAAAGTAATCTTTCGGAAATGCGGAAACTTTCTCTGCCAATTTTTTCTGTGATATTAAGTCGGTCAAGGTAAAAGTTCGTTGCCACTCCTCAAAAGGTCTATGAAGTCTTCTAATGAGAAAGCATTCCATGAGTTGTAGTGTATATAGATTAATTCAGTAGCGCAAGATTTAGGCAGCTATGCAACTTATTAGACAACATATTGCAGAATATTCATTGCATAATTCAATCATTATGTTAACATCATGTTCATTTGAACCAAGAACAATAATTATCAACCTCAAAGAAGAAGAAATAAGCAACTAATGGACATTAGTACCATCATCATTACACAACGAATGAGATTCACTCGCTTATATAACAGATGTAGCCAGGGGAGGGGGACATGAAAAGAACTGGGCTGCTTGCATGCAATGTCAAGGTAGCTCAAAAGCATTATGAGTGAACATAAATGGTATTCATGCACAAAGCATCAAATTTGATAATAGGTGACTTTGCTAGCGTAAGTCAATTTTATGTTTAATGAAAAGCATCATATTTATTTTGGAAGAAGGCAAAGCACTCGAGCCTAAGTACTATTGAGCAAAGATTAAACGGTTTAGAAAACACTGCAGTTTCACAATCTCATGTAATATGCTCGTAGTCAAAAGATTTTACTATGCACTTAGCCACTTCAAAAATCAGTCGAAGAGAGTACAAAAATACACACTACGCCCAACCTAAGCCTATATATGATCTAAACTGAGCATCAGGGACGGATATATTAGCAACATATTCATTACAATCCATGAATTTGTAAAGCTCCCACATTGTAGCACGTTTATGGAAGAAAAGAGTGAAAAGTGTTCATAAAATGCGATATCCAAACCTCACTGAAAATTGATAGTGGACCTCATCACACCATAGAAGAAAAGAATCAACTACGTATAACACATAAGCTGGTCACAACATTACATTCATTGTAGTATTGCATCTGCATCCGTGCATTGAAAGTGATATTGATGGGAAATGAAACTTATGAAGGTGAATTGGCATTACAGGGATTAACATGGCTTTCCTCAAAATTAACAAACAATAGACATTCTGATTCCCATTATGTATAATCAACTATAAACAGGCTTTATGTTAAATAAAAAAATAACACTCTATGTCAATATAAACGAAAAATAAAGGATTAATTATAAGTTGTATTAAAAATATGTAATTTTACACATAATCTCTGATTGTAGACATCTTTGGAACGAGACCAAAAACAATATTTCTCAAATGATGTCCTACAATCAAATGATTATGTATTATCAAGAGTTGATAGCGTGAAGTTGAATGCGTGTTATATTTGAAGAACGAAAAGGATAAGTATGAAGTAAAAAGATGAGAAAATATGGTGGATTTTCTCAGTTTAATAATATAGTTGAAGATTTCAAGTTAAGAAGTTTCTTGACATGATTATCTGTTTTGCTTATATATCATTTAATTCTTATTTGGATGATAATTTAGGAATTATAGTAACTCAAGGTTACTGATGCTATGTCTTGAAAATTGAGAGAAGAGAATTTCCATAATTTATGCCCATTAAATAATGAAATTGGTAAAACATGATGATTGGTTAAAATCATGTAGATAGCATGACAGTAGATGAGAAAGTATATTGTCATGAAATGGGTATGTATTAATGTAATTATGGCATGCATGAACAGAACTCGTATGTATGGTATTGCTGGTTTTAAGGCTTTTTTTTTACTGTAATGTTGTGCGTGATGGTAAGAACGTGACATTTTGTAAGTCATAAATTTATGTGTAGCGCAATTTTAAAGCATGAATGTTTTGATACGGTATTTATTATGTTATGTTCATAGTCTCAAAATTGCTATGGCGGTTATAACTCTTAATTGATGCCTAGTAGGCTAAATGCATGATGTCGTATATTACTTCAATTGGTTCAATTCATGTTGTTATTTACCTAACATTGGATGATTGGTCAATTTGTTTAGTCATGTAGTAAGCTTCAAGCATATGCAATATGTTTGTTTTATGATGCTATGTCGTTTGCAAAGACATGATTGGTTAATGATGATTTAGCCTAATTATTTAATGATATGCATGGCCTAATTAGTTTAATCATGAGGTTAAATTGTTGCTTTGCATGTTTTGCCTATGTGCCTTGTGACATAGAACGGTCTAACTTGTTATTAGTTGATAATTGTTTATACGAGCAAATTTACCTTGATTGTTGTTGTCATGTAAAGTTTTAACTGTAATTAGGATGATTGTCTTATTCGCTTGGTAATAAAGGAGAATTGACATGTATTGATGATGAATACTCTATGGAATAGAATAAAACGGAATTTGCAATAAATCATAAACGTGTGGATTTCGGTTTTGTGTTATTGCAATGAGATTAATCATAAGTTATAGTCTCTTCGTTGAGAATAATGATTTGTATGTCAATGTGTTTTATTGATACATACTCATGGTTTAAGTAATATTTGATATATGTTAGAAAATTGTTCATCGACATGTTATAACACTTTGAAAAATGAGAGTTAGTTGTGATTCTGAGTATGTACCTGTTGGTTTAAAAGGATGTGCATTATGTTAGTACACGGAATATTAATATCTTAAAGACAGAGTTTGTGATGTATATTTTCACAAATTGTCTAGTTAACGAAGAACATAAACTAAGGTTTCCTGTAATCAGGGTTTAAGTGCTATTTCCAAGTTATTTTCAATTTTAAAGATTATAACCATGGAAAGATTTTAATAGTTTTAACTACTATAATTGAATGAGAAGGAATAAGAACATTATTACAAAGTGATGATTGTTCCATGCTATGCTATAAATTAGTGAATGGACCTTTGGGAAAAGTGCTTTATAAGATGTTATTTAATTTTAGTTAAAGGCAAAAGTCATCTCCATATAATGATGGTACAAAAGCCCAAGGTTTGAAACCCAAGTATGAAATATGAGGAGGTAATGCCAAATATATAGGGATATGTGGTTTAATGCAAATCCTATAGATTTATGGTATAGAATTTATAGACTTTAGATTCGAGTTTTAGATTGAGAAAGGAAAGACAGTCTTGTTCTCGAAAGTATCCGAACAACTGTCCATTACACTTCCTATTGTGTCCATGTGTCAAAAAATATAAAAAAAATAGATATGCTTTTTTGTGTGGTCGGAACGGATTTACGCGTGTCAAGAAGTATCGTCTCCGACATATCTCCGACACGGGAGGACACGCTACTTGGCGGAGTCCGTGCTTCTAGTCTATCATTAATGTTTTTATTCTTTAAAAAAATTGCTATTCTTTCTTTTTAGAAATTCTCAAGGCTTTCGTTGTTTTGATGATACAATTGACAAAATATAGTACTTTCAAGCTAGGAGAACATAATAAGGGCACTTTTGGATACCCATCATTTCAAATAAATGATGGAATGGGCCAACTCCACTGTTTTGGATTGGAAAATTTGAATTGGAATTAAGTCCAATTCACCCAATTCATAACTAAATAAAAATGAAACTCACAAATTCAACCCTTTTACTACCCTCATGAATTGATTCAGCCCAGCCCAATTTTAGTTTTGTTTTCACTTTTCTTTTCTAGTTCTCGATCAGTCTCTCTCCTATTCTCTCTCTTCACCTCCTTTATTAGGGTTATTCTCTCTCCTTCGTTTTTGCCATGCTCTTCACTATTAAAGTATGATATCTATTTTTCTTGATTTTTCCATTTTAATTTTGATGTTTTGTGTTTTTTTCGATCGAATTATCATTTTTTTTATCGAATTTATTGTTTGTTTAAAAATCCTAACTAGTTAGAATTGTTGTAAGGTGTTCGCTGAAGTTGCTAAATATTTGCAGTTTCTTGTGTTAATTATTGTTGATATTGACGAATAGAGCAATTTAATAGATTGGTGATCAGAAATTTTGTTACACTTGTGATCTGTTGTGATCCCTAAATTGTTAAATTAGTAATTTATGTTAAATAAGTAATTTGGATCTGATTATAAGCTTGCCAAATTCTGCAACGAGATTTTTTTAATTTCATTTTTGTGTGTGGTGATCATTTCGGGTGTGTTAATGCTGTTATTTTTGTACCTATCACCCACCCCTAGCAGATTTTTTTTTCTTCATTGGGCAACTTATAATTTATATTAGCAGTTTTATAATGTGTTCAAAAAATAATGCATGAATGTAGTTGATATAATTCGCTTTAATGGTGGGGAATCCCTGAATATTAAATTCTTCAGTTTGCAAACCTTGATAGTTGATGGAGACAGACACTTATATGTTTGGATTATATGTCATGTGATGTTTATTGTTTTTTTAACCATTGTTAAGCCCGCAAAATCATGCTCTTATTACGCAACCGTAGAAAAATCAAAGACAGACCACTGTGTTATAAACTGTCATTTGGCATAGATTATCCCCTAATTTAAAATTTTATTTCTTCCCTGAATTTGTCTTGAATGTGATGTTATACATTGTCCCTAACATTGAAATTGATGTTAAGATATTAATTAAACATTGATCGGTTATATTATGTCTCAGTATAACCAGTCTCAGGATGAACAAGATGAGTTGGAACTTATTGCAAATGCTAGTGGTTTTTATGGTTGTAGTGAGCAGTTTGAAAGTTTAAGGCATAGGGATGTTACTTGAAATGAACATGAGCGGCAATTAAAAGAGCATATTGGTTGGATTCCTATGAATGATAGCGATTTGTAAATAGCAGTTGCGATGGATCGAGATGTTGTTAGAGGAGGCCTAGTCACCCTAGGATAACTTCGTAATAGAAGTTGTTACTTTTTTCTTCATATCTAGCTCATGATTTGAAGAAAGAATCTATTGGTGATGTGTTCACCTCGTTGGTTTTCGGGAAACAATGAGCCGTTAGTCGCAATCCGTGCTCAAAGCTGTGATGGAAAATAGCAAATTTTATATAATCAAGTAGATTCTAATGTGAATATGAGGAGACAAAAATGGAGGTGGTTTTGAGGGGCATTGGGGACTTTTGGTACCTATAAGATGAACGGTTCTATAAGGATCGGCCGAGGTATAGAGACTAGGAAAGGAGATTATTACTACCATGTCGAGCTACGTGTGATCCAAGTCTTCGTTTCCGCCTATGTTGCCTGGATGGAAGGGATCCGCCTTTGATCCTCGTTATCAGGGGATTGCTCTCCGAAGACCTAATGGCTCAAAGTTCCCTAGGAGAAGTAAAACTCAAGTTTAAAAAACTCTATATATTTTTTATAATTGACCTTCTTATATGATTGTTTCTGGCACAGATATTTTATGTTGATTTTGGGTTATTCAATGCACAAGGTTTTTGGCTAATATAAACGGTACAAAAGGTACATCTTAAATTGTGGAGAGGAAAATAATCCTACAATTAACTACAAAGAATTGTTTAAATTTGCGTCACTCACGGCAACGTAATACATTGAAAGAGCTTTTGGTTGATAAAAAAAGGTGGGCTATATTGAGGAAGAGTGCTTCTATGATAGGCAAACACAGTAAAAATAAATAAATTGTACATATTTGGCAAAATAACTTTTGAATGTGAAAATTTGGATTATTGTAATGTTAGAATATCTTTTATTTGCAAATATTTGTTATTTTTTTTAATAAATAACGTAAGGTTATCCAAACAATAATTTAGAATTGAAATTTGGGAATTCATTCATATTTCAAACAAGTACATGGAATTTGAAATGTAGAAATTTAATTCTTTGATTCCAAACAATTTGAGGAAGGGAATTCAATTCAGTAATTCAATTCTAGAATGATTACTTCAATTGAAATACGGCTCCAATACACTACCAATGAATCATAGAGTTCTTCATTGTTTTGGTTGGACTGGATTACGAGAAAAATATAAAGAAAGTAAAAGGGAAGGTAAGACGAAAGAGAGAATGGAGAAACCATTAATGGTAGACCTTCTTGTTTTTTCCATGTCAACGAAATAAAGTTCAATAAGCAACAACTTTAAAAGTAGTAAGTTATTTATCTTAAAAATGAATTTTTAGTCCTAATATTGTCTTATAATTATCTTACGTAGTTATTTTATTAATAGTTACTTTAAATTTTATATCTTATTTTAGTCATTATTTTATTTTATAGTTCATTTTTAATAATAATTGATACTTACTATGTGTTGTGTGTTTTTCAGGAAAACAAAAGATAATTAATGAAGTTGGCAAATAAAAGAAGATAAACGAAGAAAATAAAAAAAAAAGGAGAGATTATCAAGGAAATGTATACGTGATTGGCAAGGAAAGAAAAATAAAAGAAAAGGATAAGCATGCTTACTAGGAGTAATCCAAAAGAGGAAAAGCCAACTCATCAACAAGGATGAAGGACAAAGCCACATCATCAACAACAACGCCAACGCACAACAAGATTGAAGTAAGCGTCATATATCCTCAAAATTATTTATCCTTTTTTTTAATATATCTTGTAATCTGTTTGGGTAATAAATACTAGTTTGTTCACAAAATAGGGAGAATCAGGTATAGTCAGATTTTTAGGGTTTAAGAGTGAAGCGAGTTTGGAATCGATCAAGGTTTCTTAGGCGTAGATGGAGTAAAGGAGTCGTGAGTATAAACGACGAGTTTAGAGTATAAGTGATAAGTCTCCATTCTTTTGTAATTCTGATTTCTTTAATTGTTATCAATACTATATCTTAATTATTTAAGATTGATAATAATTATTGGGTATTTATTGAGTATAAAGTTTGTTTAGTATTCAACTTAATTATTATTTGTCAATATGATTGTTGAGTTAATTTGCTATCTTATTATATTGAATTAATATCAATTGCTAGTATGTGATTTGGCCTAGGTTTAAATTCATAATACAAGTAGCGACAATATTATTTGGGCTGCGAATGTTTGAATTAATAATTAAGGTGTAAATTGACATCCTAATTTATTAATTACCTATGTGTAATTTAATTAGGGTTAATATGTTCTCAGTTATAATTCTAGATGTAGTCATTGTGGGTGCGTCATATTACGATGGCGCGAGTCCTAGTTTAGATTAGTGTTAGTGTCGGCCTAGTTCAAATATAATTTAAAATAAGGAAGATAGGGTGGATTGCTATCAAGACGTACAATTAATCTATTATTCAACTTGATTCAATATTTATATCATATTAATGATTAAGTTCTAAGATTATGGTGGAAATTATCGACTTGCTTGAATAACATGTAAATATTAGTTTACGATAGTTTTAATATTAATAACATTTAAACCCCATATTCGTAAATAGTATAGCGGTAAATATTGATATAAATTGTTATT